>JAQIWH010005148.1:0-15270 GCA_034695005.1 Cryptops parisi
GATTTATGAGTGTTAGGGGGAACTTCTGTGTGAAATGTGAATCAAACAGTTTTTTGTATTTCATTTTATTTTGGTGAAATTTTTTTTGGAGGAGGGGAGGGGTTATTCGTAGTTATCCCTAGTGATGTGAAAATGATTAAAATTGGTTAGTATTGGTTAATGAATGTCATTCTGTCACTGATCATACGGTTTGATGACTGGTGAGCACTGACTTAGAATCTTAAGCCCATTTTACCCCACGTCAACTTTTCCAATCAAATTCCATCGATTTTAACTGTTTTTTTTTGACGTCATACGTCATACCCACGTCCAGGCGCATTTTCGTGCAAACAACGAAACACAACAAAAGCACTGAAATGCGTCTGGGTGTGTGTGTGACGTCAGAAAAACAGTTGGAGTTGATGGAATTTGATTGAAAAAGTATGACGTATAAAATGGACTTCATAGTCTTCAGTCGGATTGGGACCCCTAAAATTTCATTTTTAATTTGGTAGAATCGATATTTTTTCATGTTTCTTATATTGTAGTTATACAATTGCTAACTAAGCATCGGTCAGTTTGAATAACGGATCCTTTCTTAGGTTATGAGGGTTTTACAAAATCGATAAGATTCGTCTGTTACTCAGTTTTGATGTCAATTTCAAAACTTGTCCTATAACTTGGTAATTGACGAGGGATGGCGTAAAAACCCAAAGATTTTGAGTTGGATTACCTAAATTGCATTTTTAGTTTTGTTAATTTGGTTAGTCTCAGTTTTTGGGACTTGACCAACTGGTTGAATCTTGATGTTTTCATGTATATTTTTGGCTTTTCCCTTAGCTTTGAGTTTTACAAAATTAGTGTAGATTGGTCAGCTTGGATGATATTTTGCCATTGACGATTTTCTCTTCAGCTCGTTGGCCAAGACAAGAAGGAATGGCGCAAAAATCAAAAGATCTTGAGTTGAATCACCTAAATTGCATTTTTAGTTTTGTTAGTATGGTTAGTCCCAGTTGCTGGGACTTGAAGAACTGGTTGAATATTGATGTTTTCATGTATATTTTTGGCTTTTACCTTAGCTTTGAGTTTTACAAAATTAGTTTAGATTGGTCAGCATGGGTGACATTTTGTTATTGACGATTTTCCTATTGTTTGTAGGCCAATAACGAATAGCGCGAAATCAACCATTTGGCAGTTAGAACCTTAAGTTTTACACAGTACCATTTTTATTTGGTTGAATTTTTCAATTTTATTGAAGATTTGTGGGTTTTTTCCCCTCGGTTATGAGAATTTGCAAGATTGACCAATTTGGATGACATTTTGCTTTTCGGATGACATTTGGCTTTACTTACTTTTGGCACGGTTTGTGTTTGCTAATAAGGAATGGGGCATAAAATCAACCATTTTTCATTTGGACATTACGATTACATGTTTTTGTTTCGGTGAATCTTGATATGTTCATGGGGTTGTTTGGTTCTTTTCCTAATTTATTAGGGTTTTACCAAATTGGTAAGATTGGTCAGTTTGGATGTCATTCCACTGGTCGTTCGGTTTGGTGGCCGATGAGGAATGGCGTAGGCAACGTTTTTGGTCACATCCTCCTTACATTGCAAATGCTCACCACACCCTTCTTGGTGTTTCTTCTTGTATAACGACTGTTTGCCTAGAGGCCATCAGACGAGACGTGCCATTGGTTCTTCTGTGTAACTTTGGTTTGTAATGTTAGTCCAGACATTCTACAGAAGGGGGGTTTTGTTTTTATATATATATTTTTTATGACAGTGTTTGTAGTGTTTGGTAGGGCTTTTTGACAGCAGGGTTTTATAACTTTGTAATTATCGTTTTGTTATTGCGAATGACGAAGACAGTAATTACTACACCAGCAAAACTGATGGAACGGTGTGTTTTTTTCTTCATTCTGCTGTCGTTTCGTTTTGCTCGAAGAAAGGGTTTGTTCTGAAGAAATGGGTTCTGCGAAACAAATTTTTCTTGGAAATAATAAATCGGCAATAGGAAGTTGTAATTTTGTGTCTTCCCTGAAGGTTTTGGTGGGTTCGATTCGAGAATTGTGTATTTTGATCCCTTGAAAAATGGGTGGTTTTCTTTTCAGTTTAGGGTGTTCTAATAATTTTCAAATGTTAAGTTATGTTTTGAATTTAGCTTGAACTAGTTTAGTAGTTTCCATTTAGGTAGTTAGTTACTTATCAGAATCAGAACTCTTTGTAGCAAACCTGATGGTAGAAACAACACCACACCTATTGGTTTAGGTAGCAGACGTTAGTCATAAGAAGGTTTCACTGTAGACAGGGTATTGTGACAATTTGGTGTTCTTATTTTTTTGGAAATATACTTTGAATGGATTAAATGAGTTAGTTTTTTGGTATGGTAGACTTTGCCATTCAATGTACCAATTGCTATGCTAGATACTAAATCTACTGATAAATACTGAATACATTGGAATCTAACAAAAGTATGGGTAAAATAAAATGTATTGGTAAGAAATACGAAATATAGTACATAATATCAAAGCAATGTTGTTATATGTAAAAAAGTAATGGCAGTTACCAAATGCATTGGAAAATATACTAATTGCCAAATACAGTGATACTTGCAAATGTATTGAGAGCTACCAAATGTGATGATAAATGTTGGTATTGATTTCCAAATACCAAATGTTTTTGTAACTGCGTACCAGATACCAACTGTATTGGTAACTACCAAATGAATTGGTAAATACCAAATTGATCGTCTTAAACCACAATTAACTCACTTTTTACACTTTTTGAATTAATGAATGAAATGAGACCACTAAGACATGATCTAGTTATAGACTAAGAATTATTTCGCTGGACCGATCATAGAGAGTTACACGGCACTATGAACCAATGAGAATAGCATGCAACCCTATAGACAAACCACACGTAAAAGCATCGTTTTCTCAAATTCAAGTTTTTGACTTAGTTCACTATAGTTTAAGACGATCCACCAAATGAATTGATAACTACTAAATGTATTGTTAACTTTCAAAAGTAGGTAGGCAGTTGGAGTTTAAGGGGCACACCGACTAGTAACTACCAAATGAATTGGTAACATCATAACTTTTGGAAAGTACCAGATCTTTGAATAGCTAGTAAAATATTAATAGTTACAAAAGAGATATTGACAGGTACTAAACAGTCTTGGTTAGTTGGTTCAGTACCTTGCCATATTGGTTTGGTGGTTAAAAGTACACGTAGTGTCTTACTCTTGTGAAAGGACTCTATGAGAACAGGCTTTTGTTACACGATGTATTGTTTCCCATTAACGGTTTTCTTCATCGAGTTTTGATTGGTTGACCCGTTTACTTTCATCCGAAGAAAAAGTTCAGATTGGCAAAACCGATAAAGTTTTAAGAAAACAAATGACGGATGTAATGATAAAAAGAAATTAAACATTTTGGTGAACAATGTTCTACTTTTCTCATCCTAAGACGGCAGGGAAAGGCCTTTTTTATTTAATAGTTACGAACGAGGTTAACAACAACTAAATGGAAATCGACTCCGTTCGTACCAAGGAGAAATAAAAAATAAAAAATAAAAATAAAAAAATAATGGAAAAACTTGTTAGACTTGCTTCGGAATGTTCTTAATAACCATCGTTTGTTCACCAACCTTCAGACTAGTAAGGAAACTCAACCGACCACTCTGAATCATAAACTGGACACAGTTTTAAATATGTAGTTTTATGAAGTTTTTCTATTAATATATGATACATGAAGATTGAAGAAAAAAAATCTTTAATTTTTTTTCAAAAAGATTACAGGGTGTCTGAAAATTAGCTTTACAGCTGTATCCATTTGATATTGAAGTGGTAAATAAATTTTCGGACATTCTGTCCGTATAGTACTAGAAATATAACTTTCACTATCTATATCTGTATATACAGTACATACATATACATTATGTATAATGTAAATAAACGTATATACATTGTATATTTATACATTTATATATGCATACACAGTATGTTACCAGCGTTGTATAGAATGCAGAGCATTGTATAGAATGTGTAGCCTGTTCGGCAAAGTATGACATTAGCATTGGAATAATTGAAGGGCCTGGTGTGAAAGGGTGTTAAGTAACACTTTTGTCAAAAATGACCTAGAAACATTTTCGTGTTAGGTGAAATTCTATCTTTCTTCCTGATGCATAATTTGAGCCAAACAATAATATGTGCAAAGATATTGGTGCAAGAAGTGTAAAGTAGTCCGTAGACAGAAAGGCATGTTCAGATCTCTAAACGCGTTTTGCTCGAAATTGTTAAAACGTTACTCAACACCCTTTTTCACCAGGCCCTTCAATTATGTTATGCAAGAACTTAGGTTAAGTTTAGGTCTAAATGTAGGCTCAATTTTAAACTAAGCTAAACAGTTCTACGCAAGATGTTATTTCACGCTTTGCCAAAAGTGGCCTTCTGTACGATGCTTAGGCATTTTACAGTATGCCTTGATTCTGTGTATTGCTGGTAGCTTATGCATATATAATACACATACCCATATGCATACACGTGTACATTACATAAATAAACATATTATAATGTAAAGTGTAGCTTGTTGTGTTGACTTTCGGTAAACAAAAATGTTAAGTTGTGATTTAAGAAGTGTGCACCAAAAAGAAATGTTTGGAACTCGTTATGTTAAATTATGATGTGAGGTGAATTCCAAATAATGACTACCATTTCACCTTTTAATATCATCCGTGATATTATAATTAACTGGCCTTAAATTACACCCCATTGTAAACGCAGATAATTTGGCGAACATTTCGTAATCTTGGTTGCGTAAAACCAATGAGAGTATTCGTCATTATAAAATAAAAAATTAAATGTTAAAACATTTTTCTTCCCTAGTTACCATTCGGTAAACAACGATTTTTATGTATATTAAAAAAAAATAAAGAATTGCGTGACCAATTAGCGGCGTTGCAGAAATGTTTTTTTTTTGTAGTTTTAAACACTTTTACACTAGCAAAGTAATTATTCTTGGACCATCAATTTACGTCTAGGAATGTGCTTCCATTTATAAATCCGTGGTCTGACAAGCGTATAGAAAAGCCCTATGGTCCTTGGAAGCCTACCATTCATTGCATGCTTTGCCACTTTCAATGTCTTGTGGTTTGTTTTTTTATTCATCTCTTCAAACCACTCTTTAAGCTTTTCCAAGTCTGGAAAAGTTAATGAACTGTTTGTTTGCTTCTCGCTCTCGAACGTTGACTTCCAATCCAAGCCGTTATACAGTCAATTGGTGGTGATGCCGTCATCAACAACAACATCTTTGGACATTGCCAAAAAAAGTTATGTTTGCAACATTCTTCAGTGTTCAATAACTTCCACTTCTGTAAATATGGGATGTTACCAAATGTAACGCGTTGCCAAATGTGTAGTAAAGATGGTCATGAAGCGGAAAAGCGAGGTGACGACTGCTCATTGTCCTTGAAGGTTTTGCTGAAATGAACTTATTCAATAGTATGTAGCCTGCAGATAGGTAGTAAGGGCAAAAAAAAGAGATAAGATAATCCAGGAAGCTTCCTGGAGGAAGATGTTGTTGTTGTTGTTGTTATAATAAAAATTCACCCTCTTGAAATTGAAAAATTACGTTCATAAGCACCCTTAGGTGAAAGTGAAATGATATAGTTTTGCAACTGTTTTTTTCTCACACTTGAATTGCTGTATGTTGTTGGTAGTAGTTGCATTCGGAAAAATGTAGGAAAAGGCATCATTGTCAAAGACAAAAAAAAAAAGAAATGAAGATGATATAACAAAAGTATGGGAAATGGTAGTTACAGAGATGGAATTTTTATACCCTTGAAATTGCTTCCAGTAGCTAATTGCCTTTTTATTATACACTTTATATTAGCTTGATTGCGAGTTTGTGAGTGAGTGAGCTGGAAATTGAACGTATACTGCCATCTACAGGTGTTTATGATAATATACTGTATAGTTCAATATACCACCAAAATTGCATAAAGTGAGATCCTCATAAATCGAAAACTGCATAAGTTCAATGTATTAAAAATCGAAGGTTGCAGAAATCGAAAATGGAATTACTCAAAACTCGCCTAAACCGAATATCACATAACTCAAGATCACATTACTCTAGATTCGCATAAATCGAATTCGAATTAAAATTCGCATACACCAAAACTTGGATAGTAGATATAAATCGAATATTGAATTTCTCAAAGCTCTACATTCGGATAA
The DNA here is from genome assembly GCA_034695005.1 of Cryptops parisi. Classification (NCBI taxonomy): domain Eukaryota; kingdom Metazoa; phylum Arthropoda; class Chilopoda; order Scolopendromorpha; family Cryptopidae; genus Cryptops; species Cryptops parisi. The sequence continues at coordinate 6,217 of JAQIWH010005148.1, forward strand.
AGGGAAACTATACACGTATTCAAAGCATTTTAATGTACTTGTTTCAGATTGGTATCCACTATTTAGTGACAACATAAATATTCTGTGCAATGCAAATAATACTTTCTTCTTTCTTTAATTGAGAATTTCGAGAATAAGTATCACTGCATTTATATTATGTTGATAGTACAATAGTTATATTTGGAAAAATGTTCGAAAACTGTTTGTTGAAGACAAATGATGATGGTATAACAAAAGTATGGGAAATGATAGTCACAGAGACATAATTTTGCCTACTTGAAATTGCTTCCAGTAGCTAAGTTGTGTTTATCAAATTGGTATTTAGTGACAATAAGACTATATTCTTTGTGAGGAATATTACTTGTACTTCCTTAAAGTAACGATAATGAGATATAGGCATTACTTGCTCATGTTGCTACTGGTAGTTTTGCCTTTGGCCAAACGTGGGCTAAACTCAAAGAAACGCAGACAACAAAATACAGTAGTTACAATAATAATCATACTTGAAATTGCTTTCAGTTGTTAAGTTATGTTTTTCAAATCGGTATTTATTGGCGTATATTTTTTTGTGAATAATACTTTCTTGCATGGATGATATCTTGAGATACAAGTGTTACCGAATCTTATTGCTGGTGGTAGTTGTATCCAGAAGAATGTAGCAATCGCGTTTAATTGTCAAAGAAATGCAGACAACAAAATAGAAATGATATAACAAAGGTAATTGAAATGATAGTTACATGGACGACATGTCACATACAGTACTTGAAATTTTTGTTTCCAGTAGCAAAGTTTTGTTTTTTTTTATAATTGGTATTTAGGCACAATAAGAGTACATGATTCCTCGATAGTACTTTTTTTAATGGATTATAGTGAGATATATTTATTACAGAATGATATTGCTGCGAACAGTTGTCTTTGGAAGAATGCAGAAGTCTTCAAAGACATACAGATGACGTGATAGTTACAGTGGTTAATCTTACTTGAAAGTAATTGAAGGGCCTGGTGTAAAAGGGTGCTAGCTGTTAAGTAACATTTTTGCAAACGAGATTTGAACTTGCCTTGCTGTCTATGGGCTACTTCACACTTTTTGCACTAATATCTTTGCACATATTGTTGTTTTGATTATGCGTTGAGGAAGGTGGAATTGCTTGTGACACATTCGAAAATGCTTCGAGGTCATTTTTGACAAAAATGTTACTCAACACCCTTTCACACCACAGGCCCTTCAATTACTTTTAATAGCTAAAGTTTTGTTTTCCACATCGACAATAAGAGTACATTCTTTGCAATGTACTCAAATGTACTTTTTTTTTTCAATCGATAATGTTGAAGGTATCGTACAACGAAAATTTCATGATTTGCCTCTTCTGGATTTAGTAGTTTTGGAGAAATAGCTTTTGGTATTTTTAATAAAACTCTCGATTTGAGTGCATTACAACGAATTATGCAGGTTGTTCTCGATTTATGCGAGCATTACATTACGTTGAAATCTCGCATAAATTGAAATTTCCATGAATTGGCAAAAATGCAATTGTTCAGTCGATTGCTCAGTCGATTGTTCTGGCGCATGCACCACAACACAAAATTGCATAATAGAGAACCGTTTTTGTTTAAAACAAGTATCTGAAAGGATTTTTCGCATTGCAATATTGACAAGATCGTATAAGGAACTCACCTACATCGAAAACCTCCTTTATATCAATGTTTAACAAATAACCATTGAGTTCTAAAACTTTGTTTTACATAATGGCTGTAAGACCAAAATTCACTTTCATAGTTTAGACATTCTCACGAGTCTTTTCTTCATGAGTACAAACTAATTTTGTTAAATTAGTCTTAATTTTAATTTGTTTTGTTTTAACCTGTGTTGTTTTGTTTTAATTATTTATTTTTTTAAAACTTTTGCAGACATTAATGAATGTGAAAATCCAGCTCTCGCTGCCAAATGCGTTCGGAATGCTGAATGCTGTAATCTCCCTGCTCATTATGTTTGCAAATGCAAACCTGGATTCGAAGGCGATGGTTACACAGAATGTAGAGGTAACAAAAAAATTAACTAGTTTTTTTGAAAGAAACGATTTACCGTGATATATTTATATATAAATATGCATGTATATAAAAAACGGTATAAGTGACAGTGTAATTGTGTTGAGCTTCCACTGTTTCCCACAATTTTGGTTTACAAGGTTGCGCTTGAGTGTACATAGGATGCAGATTAGAATCACGAATTGTAATGGATCTAAATTGTTTACCAGGATTTTTTTAATAATAACTTAATTTGGGAATTTACTCATATAACTTGGATAGCGTGATCAAGCCAACCACGACAGGGAAGATTTTTGTACACGGAACTACGATGGCGTAATGATGTCGAACAAAAACGCGTTTTGAATGTCAATGTGATATTTCTTATGACATTTCAAAAGGTTATTTTTAACAGTTCAGGTTTTCAATCAACATCATACAGTTTGCTATACATATACACCAAACCAAACTGCATAATTTTGATTGAAAACCTGTTCTTGGCATTTCTTTCTGGAAGAAAGAAATATTGGAATGTCAATACAGTCATCCTTTATCATAATGTATCAAGTTTTTAAGGAAATGCCTCCATATTGACATCACTAATTTCATAGACATTGTTTTAAAACGTTACATTATGGAGGAATTTAGAACTTGTGCAAAGTTTTAAAATGTACTTTGGAATGTACAATAGACATTTGGAACGTTCCAATGGCTGGTAGTTAGAAACATTTGAAATGTTTTGGAAATACTTTTCATAGAAACTCACCAATGGACATTTGAAACTTATTAATAGACGTTTGGAAAGTGAAAGTCCCAATAGATATTGGTTATAGACATTTGGAAAGCCTTGATAGATAGTGGTATAGACATTTTGAATGTCTTGGGAATACTTTCATAGACATGTGGAACTTACTAATAGACATTTGGAAAGTCCCAATAAATAGTAGTTTTAGACATTTGGAAAGTTCCAGTAGATAGTGGTTATAGACATTTATTGGGATGTTTTCATGGGCATTTGGATGTCTTCACAAACATTTGGAATGTCTTCATAGACATTCCAAATGACAAACTTATGGACTTTATAACCATATTCTTGTGATTCATCTTGATTTTGGAAGTTATCAAAACTTCCAAAGTGGCAAATTAATATAAATTATTACTTTGGACTATCAGCTGACTACGACATTCAACCTTTGTCATAATTAAAACAACATGTCAGCATTTTGAAATGTCTCCCAAATTTATGCAGCTTGTCTTCTGCAACAAACCATTTAAAGAGAAACCGGAACTTTTTCGCAAGAATTCAAATCACGTTGTTCTGGATAAACGGGAATTACCACTTCTTCCTACTTCTGGACTACAAATCCTTCCCCCCCCCCCAAAAAAAAAGATCCAACTGACACCAAAATATATTGCAACACTCGAAACGTGCTCTACATCAAAGTGCTTCTAGTAATGCCATGCTTATAGGTCAATGTTCAATAATCTTTTCCAAAGAATAATATACTAATTGCATAAAAGTACTCAGATACAAAAAAGAATGTTAATTGCATACACTGACTATAAATTTGCTCAAAATGTGGCAGCTCGGTAAAAACTATGATTAGTAGTGGTAAGGTTTTAAAGAAGTGACGGATCACAAGAAGGCAAAAGATCAGAGTGGCAGAACAAGGTCTTTGCTTCAACTCATGAGGCATTCACCTGGTTCTCTTCTCATTTTGAGCTATGGCAACCATCTTTATCCTGACCTTGCCTCAGGTGCAGAAATTATTTTTATATATGTATTAAAGTTGCCGAACCTCTTTCTTGGAGAAAAAAAAATTGAGTTCCAAGTCAAACAATTCGCTATGGGTCCTAGTGAAAATGAAAGGTTCGGTGAAAAGATTGTTTGTTGTCAAGTTGTTAACTTTTACTTGTTTTTTTTCTTTACATCTATTGCACATCCTTCTCAGGACTCATAAAAAACTTAAGACACAAAAAAAGTGAATATCATTTGGATGATACTGTACATAGCTGCAAAAAACAGAGTTCAATGATATTGGATGTACAGTCTCGATTTTCGGTTATACGACATTCCATGTACCTGATTTTATTGTATGGATTTGATGTATTTTATTGGGTACACTCAACATAGGGTTGGATTTCTTAATAGAAGATTACTAATTTCTGATAAACTAGTAACACAATTTAAAACATGTCTGATAAAAGCCAAGGTACTTGTTTCAGTTGAAGAATTTCAAACAGTAAAGACAAAATTTTAAGTCTAAAATTGCTGTCTTTTTAATGTGAGTGAGTTATAAATTGAGTGATATTAGCTTTTTGTTGTAAATTTTAATCTTTCATATTACTAGATCTTTCGATCACTTGTTTATATTCTATGAGTTTCATTTCTCATAAAATAATGATCACTTTTCGTATACAATTTCCAATGAAAAAAGCACAAAGTACTCTAAGCGCACTTTATGACTTGCAAAAACTAAAGACAAAATTTAAAACAAAATTTACCTAAATGTGTTAGTCTTATTACTATTATTAGTAAGTACACTGGTGATAGACAACTTTTTTTATTATCATAAATGTTCCCTATTATTCAACAGTTTAGGTTAGGTAGTGTCTTTTAGTCTCTTTAGGGTTGCCACTGTTTGAAGTCCCAAAAAAAGGACATCCAAAATTCACATTTCATTCAGTGTAAATTTATTTTCATGTCATTTTATGTATTGTAAGTTTGATTTTCATAGTATTTTGTAGTACTTATTTATATTTATTTATTTATTTATTTATTTATAATGTTAAAGGAGCCTGTCACTGAGAGATGATATACATTGAAATGGAAACTTACTTTTTCCAAAAATATTTGCTAATGTTTCTGGAATTTTAGTATTATTTGGAGAAATGTATCCGTTTTTTTTAAATAAAGAACATTTTTGTTTGTTTTTTATCACTTCGGTAAAGGACAAAGCACAAATTGTTCAAATAACATATTGTCCTTTAAAATAAAAAATGGGTGGCAACCCTACGTACGCACGACATGAGTCTGACAACCCACGCCAAATAAAATGACGCCAGATAAAAATGTTAAATAAAGTAAACATACTGTAATAAGTCAGTTCACTAATTTGGTGCGATACACTTTAATAAATTTTTAAATCTGGAATTACATAAGCGCTGGCAGATTTATGGGAGGGGTTTAAGAGGTTCAAACCCCTTTAAGTACATGTTTAGTTCATTGACATATTTAATGCTGTTTTGCATGTTTTCATGATAAAGAGACAAAAACGACTAGATTGTGCATTTTTTGTGTTTAAACATTTGTGGTTTCATTTAATGGCAAACAAAAGTTAGTATCTCTCAATTCATAACTTATTTACAGTGACAAGAATGACACTTTTGCAAGCATTAGTCTTTGCAAGTTTTCAAGTGCAATAGAAATAACTGGTTTTTGTCTCTCTTCATTGGACATATTTATGAAAAGTGTTTACTACATGATTAGTACCAGTACTCTTCTATGCACAAATCCAATCTCATGAAACTTGGTTAACTCAATAAAATACACCAAATTCCTGAGACAACATTGTCACATAGGAAAAACTGCATTCAAATCTCTGCATTAACATTGATGAAATTAAATTATTAAGATTGTGAAATTTTATTTGCAGATGTTGACGAATGTCTTCAAAGTAATATTTGTGCCAAAGGAGCTTTATGTACAAATTTGGAAGGAAACTTCACTTGCAGGTGTCCGGAAGGCTATACAGGAGATCCATATGTGGAAATATATGGTAAATAAAGCATGTTCATTTGCATTCTTTGTTATTGTTTTTAATTGATTTTCGAATAGTGTAACAAGTCTGGTTTTTTATACAGATATTGACGAATGTGCCACTCCCAACATCTGCGGAATCGGTGCTTCGTGCACCAACACGATAGGAAGTTACGTTTGCGAATGCATGTTTGGTTTTGAAGGCGATCCAATCAGTGGGTGCAGGGACATTGACGAATGTCAGCGTGGCATCAACTCTTGTGGTCAACATGGCATTTGCAGGAACACTCTTGGAAGTTACGAATGTTCTTGTCCACCTGGATATGTGAAAACGCATAACGGATGTGAAGGTGATTTTTTTTTTCAACGGTTGAGAATGGTGTCATTTTGCACAATATTTGCAGTAATTTCACATGAAATTCAAATTTGTATTAAAAGATATCGATGAATGCTTGAACATTCCTTGTGGAGCGGGAACGGAATGTCAAAACCTTCCTGGAACTTTCCAATGCCTCTGTCTTCCTGGTTACGAAGGAAATGCCAAAGTTGCTTGCAGTCGAGGTAAAAACATCAAATACTGATTCTTTAAGTTTGTTTTGTGTTTCTTTTTATTGGAAATGTATTGATTTTATTTTTTTTAATTTTAAACAGTTGCTGTTGAGGTGAGGTGTACGTCGAACCAAGAATGTGCCGCAAACGCTGAATGTTTCGATGGTATGTGTCGATGCGAGGAAGGTTATCGACCAGACAAAATGGAATGCAGTGGTAAGCTGTTTATTCAACATACAGTAAAGGCTGACTGACACACGCAATTTTTGGTGTTGCAATTCAAGCAATTTATTGATAACTGTGATGTTAGCTTCTTGCCCAACCAATGAAAACTGGTTGGCAGGAAGCTGGCGACACTGATGTCCACAAATCACATCACTCCACTTGCTACCCTAAGTATTCCGTGTGTCAGGCGATCATAAGAGATTTTTTTAAAGAATTTTTACTGGTGATAAATTATGTTTATCAGGGTAGGAAATTATGATTTTGATCATTGATTACATTTTAAAAATTTGGATAATATGTTGTGTGTCACTTGCAGATGTCGATGAGTGTAGCCGACCCAATATCTGTGGCCCCAATTCTCAATGTGTCAATATACCCAGTTCGTATCGATGCGAATGCAGCGCGGGATACTCAGGAAAACCTCCCGAACAACCTTGCAAAGGTAGAAAAGAAGACTTTCATTTTGGAAAATTTGCCATTCCAATAACTGGAAAATTGGTTTACGGGCTAATCAAGGATATACTATTAATTCCGCATGTTTTTATTTTAGTTATTACACAATTACAGTATCCATATTTTAGTTGCCATTATATTATCATCGCTAATCAGCTGAGAAAATGCAATACTGTATACGCCAAATGATGGGCACTAAACCAAATAATTTGCTTGCTTTTGCATTCCCAGATCGCAATGAATGTATGGAGAATCCGTTTCCATGCGGCCGCAATGCTAAGTGTACTAATCTCATTGGCAGTTTCACTTGTTCGTGTCCTAAGCCTCTCATGGGCGATCCCCATGTGGAGTGCCGATGTGAGTTGCTTGTTAATGCGCTATTAACGTATTAAGCTGGTAAACGATTAACACTAGTTCATGTATCGGTCAATGAAATACGGACCAATTGCATTCTGTTCAACTACTCAAAACTGAACCGTATTAAACCATAGTGAACTAACTCACCTTTTTTACAATTTCTGAGTTAATGCATGAAATGAGGCTACTAAGTCATGATTCAGTTATAGACTAAGAATTGTATTACTGGACCCAGTGGTAGATTTAGAGCTGACTTCTGGGAGGGAGGGGTGTCCACCTGAAATTGTTTGACAATTATGCAGTACCATATGTCTAAAAAGTACATTGTTTTCATGGAAAATTAAGCTCCAAATGAGTGTTTAAGTGATTAGACCCTAAAAATGCACAATTTAGTCATTTTTGTCTCTTATTTTTTATGAAATCATTAATTCCTCTTAAATTTGCCAGTGGCTGGATCGATTAGAGAAAGAGAGTTACATGGCACTATGAAGCAATCGGAATAACTTGCAATCTGAAAAACTTATACATAAAATCACCATTTTCTCAAATTGATGGGGTTTTTTGTTTTGACTAAGTTCCCTACGGTTTAAGACGATCCAACTCATTTTTTTGATGTGAAATATTTTGCATTTGTTGTGTGCAGTGTCAAATTGTGAGTGTTGAGTAGTTAAATGGATACGATTGTGTGTTGATTTTTTGTATGAACGTACAGAAAAATACTAAGTATATATTTATTTTTATCTGTCATCTGGAACATCTATAAACACATGACAACTATTTTTTGGAACGAATTTTCTGGTTAATCTGGTTAATTTTCTGTTAATCGCTTTAGAACGATTTCATTTGGTTGCTCGACTGAAAGCATATTTGCAATATCAAACGTTTTGTTGACCGTACATGAACTATCATTGGGTTAATATAGTTTATAAGCTAAGTAATGAAAGATAAAGAAATGTCAAACTATTGCCTATGTGGAATAAGTTAGTTTTAATTCTGACTTTTCTTTAAATTAAAAATTTAATTTGGATTATAGTTTTCAAAATTAATCTCAATGAAACTGATGAAATTGAAACAAAATTTTATTTTAGTTCATGGTTTTGTTCAATCGTTGGAAAAAACAACTAATAATCATTCAGTGAAGATTTTTGAAATTATATTCTTATAAACATATATATATTTTATATTTGCAAGCTATTTACACTGAATTAAGCATTTTTTCGGTTGAAAATATGCGTTTCGCACTGATTTATATTTGAAAATCATATTTCTTTATCTTTCATGGGTTTATTTTAATGCTTTCGATAAATGAAATTTATTTATTGTTGCATATGGAATGTTTTTGCAAAAAATCGACCTGTAAACTCGTGTGTCAACGTCTCATTTAAATTTCAACTCCAAACTATGCGTTTGAAATTTTTTAGAAAACGTGAAATTGTCAATTTTTTTTTCACAAAACACTCCATATGCACCTCATATTATACATATACAGAGTAGTGCAAAATATGATTTAAAAATAAACAATAAACGGTTTTATAGTAAGAGAGTAATTCGTAGACAGAACGGGCGCACCCTGGTACGCCTAATCTTGTTTCGCCTAATCCTGTTTCGCTTAAAAATAAATGTTTTGACTCACCTGTTTGTGAGTCGACCTAACCTAAACTAAAACACTTAATATCATCCTCAAA
>JAQIWH010005149.1:0-15266 GCA_034695005.1 Cryptops parisi
GATTTAGCATAGGATGACATCACATGTGAAACAGTCAATCCACATGCTCAGAGTGCAAAATAGAAAGTGGAGATAAACGACTTCCCACAAAGCATTGCGCAAAATTTCTTTGAAACACATATGAAATACTGTACTGTATCTGTTACAATTCATGTACCACGTGTAGTAGCCTACATTAATCCAGTACTTATGTAGATAACCTTTGTTCCGACTATTGAAAAAATAATTCAGAAAATTGTCAACTTCGTTAACTCGAATTTTCTCTAACTCTTTTATTTTTTTTTCATGGTCCCTTGGGTGTTCGAGTTATCAAAGTTCTACTGTATCCCTATTATGTATTATTATTAAGTGGTTATTATACAATATTTTTTTATGCATGTACTATTATAAATACACAAACATTCAACTGTTGAAATTAATATATTATTTTTTTAAAAAAATTATTCACCAATATGATCTTTTGAACTACGCACATAAATATTTATAGCGAGTAACTTTTGGGAGGTCTGGAATCGATTGATTCAATTTACATTATTCCTTATGGAGAAACAGATCTGGAAATCCCAACAAAAGTCAAAAACCAAACCATGTCGATCTCCATGGCCCACTGTAGTGAGCTATTTTTCTCAGCTCCTTGTTTTAATTTTGAGATATAATTGTTGACATCCACAAGTTATGAATAGCGCTCTTGGGTTTAAAAGCATTCAACACAGACAGACAGAGATCTGTAATCAATCACATGATTAAACTACTGGAACAATTGGAAACATGATGACCCTAGACAGGGTCACCCACCAGAACCCCCCCCCCCTATATTATTTTGTTTTGTATTTACTATGTTCAAAATATTAAGTATGGTACGGTACGTTGCAATACAAAATTAAACGCGTTTTTGAAAAAAATAATTACTGAATGAAAGCTTGCCTTTAAAGAATTGAGTAGAAATCGGTCCAAAAATGTTATGAAACTCACAACTTGGGGGGGGGGGGGGAAGTTAGAATAACTATGCAAGGTACTGTATTAAGATGATTTGGCATTGCAGACAATCTTGAAGCTTGTTTTAGATCCTTAAAGTCAAATGGCCCACTGACTATAGGTACCGTTACCTTACAACAGTATATCAAACAGGGACTCGCACACTATAAAACAGCATTACTGCACGGATATCAACAACAAGAATAAATAGTCACAGAGCATTTCGGCACACAGAACAAGTACTGTATGTTATGTACAATGTCCACTTTCCTTTTAACTGAAATAAAACGATCGTGAGCGCTACGAAAATAGTCACCTAATTTACGAAAAACTAACAATTTTGACAGGACCATTCGTTATAATGAATTAATCGCTGAAATCACAATAATTAAGACGAATAGAGTGAGCATGACAACTGCGAACAAGAGCCAAGCAAGGAGCGAGCGACCATAGTGGATGGATGCGTGATCGCTTGCTTCCCCCATCCCATGCGTTTTCCTCTCCGCCACATCCACTTGGGAACTTTCACAAAACCGCTGGCAACAAATTCAATCCGAATGGCACACAATTTCACAACAGGAAACAACGATCTTAGACGTACAGTATAAAATTACGTTAATGCGAGTCAATGCAAAGCTGCGGAGGCTCTGTCGCCAGTCCCCGATGAGGTTGCACGACGAGAGCGAGGTTAGCCAGCCAAGCCACTGTTGAGCGATTACTTTTCTCACGCACCTTCATGAGGACATGTGATCTAGCCAGCCAATGAGAAACAGCCCGCGAAATACAATCGCAATAATTGGGGTGGATTTGATTTTACTCATTCATTACCAAATCAGTAATAAAGCAATGAATGAACGGAATAGAGTATACTCCACGGGAAAAAGGGTTGGCGTCCCCATTTGAATTTTTACAAAAATTCAAATTAAATTTAGACTCTCGTCATAGTGCAACCAAAAACAATATTTGTAGTACTGTAGTTTACTTTATAAAAAAGTTCAAAGTCGACTACACAAAGCTCCATCAACTACATCGATGTAGCGCTTAATAAAGTGAGAGTACCATTAAGAAAGGAGGCGTCTTTCGTGCCAAATTAGTCAATTGTGACTCCCACCCTTTTTCCCCGTGGACGCCTCATGGGAAAGTAAAGTAAAGTAAAATAAAAGCGCCATCCAAAAAAAGTTGCTAACGATGTCAATCGTTCGAGGTGAAACTTGCATCGTGACACAGCTCAAACGATTTGTAAAATACTGTACAAAAACAAAACAAAACAAAACACCGTCAGTCACCTCTTCTATAGTGACGAGGAGATTTGTTTTCCCTAAAGCGTTCATGTGTTGCTGTCAATCCAGCCATTCTATAAAAAACTAATGCCTAACGTTTTCTTGACAAAGTATTGAATGCAAGTATTTTAGTTTGCTTTTCTTTTCAATACTTTGCCTCTACAATAACAGTACAAGTTGGGAAAAGTGTGAAATAAGTCGTTTTTTTTTCTCCTTTAAGCGACATGATTCTCTTATCTATTCCAGCTGGACCAAAATCGGCCTAGGCCCGAATTTTGTGCTAACTTGAAGGGTCAACTTTCAAGTGGCATGTCCATTTCTAAGATTTGACAATTTAAAAAAATTCACTGTTAACACCTGTGCACTAGCAGCTGCTATCAAGTACCTCTCTTCTGTCGCTATACAACACCAAGTATGGCATTGTAATCAGTACTGAAAAAATGTCTGGAACTCTTTTTCTGGCGTAGTCATGAATTGTTTTGTCACGTTACATTGGTGGATGTCCAAACTGTCTGAAAATCTTGGTTATTTTTAATTTTTGGGAAAGCATTAGCTGAAACATGTCCAAACAATCAGGCACGTGCTTATGCCCACATTGTTTTACAGACAATGACTATGCATGAGGTCATTCCAGGAATTAAATTAGCGTACCTTAATAATAATAATAATAATAATAATAATAATATACAGTGTTACCCTAAAATTGGATAATAAAAAACGTTATTAGTGTGCAGCTAAGGCATGCAAGAGAGATGGTAAAACATCAAAATTGTGACATGAGAAAGTGTTATAAAGTGTGCAGCGCAGTGTGCCTACTGATAAGCCACTTGGTAATTTACAAAACTTTAAAAAAAACAACCTAGATACTTCCACAAGTGAACACAAGTTGTTCAGTCAATACTTTATTTTTGGCTAAGTTTTGCATGGAAAAAAATGCAAAATAAAAAATTGCTATGGTCTGATGCCTTTACGATAATGTAAATGTAAACTCTGACCGTTCACAATGAGTCAACATCAGCCATTATGTTTTACAAAAGGGAAAGAAGACAGTTCCGCTGGTCAAGTGCAGCTGCCCTAGACTAGATACACAGTGGGCATAAAGTTTGGATGCACAGGTAAATAGGCAGTTGAATTGTTAAGTGTGGTATAACGTTTTCGATGTGGTTTTCAGTATTAGTGATTGAAGCATTTTATGAAATTTTGAACAGCCAGATTGCATGTAGCTACATATTTTGCAAAATGTGTCAACATGTGCATAGCTAATGCTGTGCAAACCACATTAAAAATGTCCAGTAATAAAAAGGTGAAAAGCAGTGTGTGTCCGGACTTTATGCCCTGTCCATCCTGCACATTGGATATCAAATCAGCCAAAACCTCCAATGAATCATTAAATCCAATAATAGCGTACAAACTTCCATGAGGAGTTTTCACCCAGTCTAATTTGTGTCATTTCCGCTTTTTAATGACACTCAATCACTACGGTTAGAGTATTATTGCATTTTCATGCAGCTGTTCGGAACAAGTGTTTGGGCTGTTTCCCCTGTGTAACCTAACAGCACACACAATGGAATCTAAATTATACAAGTCTACTAGAGAAATAAAACTGATGCCAAAAGAAACCAAAAGCAGCATACTGACAATTATTATTCAAATGTTAATAACGAGCCAAGTAGCCTTCCAGAATTACAAAAGTGCACTAATGTGCAAAGAAAAAAAAGGATAATATTTAATTAATAGTGTAAAAAATTGAGGACACCAGAAAATGTAAGGCTATCTATACCTTGCAAGTGAGTGAGTGAGTGAGTGAGTAGTGTACTGAGGATTACACCAGTCTATCAATAGGTGCTTGTAGAAGAGAAAACAAATGTAACACTTTTTTCTTCTACGATTCAAAAACGTCTTTCAAGTTTAAATTTGTTACAAAAACAATTTGAAGTAAAAATAATTTTAAAATAGAGGCTTAAGTTAACTGCCTAATGTAATGGCATCTATTGGTTCAACTCTTCTAAACATGTTTATAAAAAAATACACCAGCCACTCTGTATGTTGTGGTCACCTATTAATCTGCCTCTGAAGAAATCAAACCAAATTACACAAAACTGATTAAGGTGTCGAGTGAACGATTCTCATGGCCTGTTCCAAGGTACTGCAGTTTTAGTAGGAGGCTTCGGTAGAGCAGTGGGGGAAGCTGAAAGTAGTGGGGTTCGGGGAAATGGGATCGGAAGTAATGGAAGTGGTGTACTACAGAACTGCTGGCTCGCAATATTCCAAACAGTAGAATTGTGAGTGAGTGTGTTAAGTGCGTGAGGTTGAAAGCCATGTTGGAGCATGCTACGGGAATTTCCAGGATCACAACCAGATGCCCAAGACCAAAACTGACATGCATAAAAATAAAAAAATAGAAATTATAAGTTAAATCTCCAAAATAATATTAGTCATGTTAGATTGATGTACAGTTGTTTCAAGTTTAAAAAGGTGACATTTGCAAGTGAAAAATAAAACAAAACAGAAATGAAAAAAAATATTGAAAATCACTGTTATAATAAAAATAGCCCATCAACGTGTGATGCTGAACCCAGTCATTGGTTTTTGTCTTCTGACAGACCCTGTCTACAGTGATGAAGCTTAATTATAGTGCTTGTCAAGCCCACCAAATCAGTTTAGTAATCAGAAATGAATACAGCAAAGTTTCTAATGTCTTACGCCTCGATTTTGATACACTAAACGAAACAACCACCAATGGGGGCAACACCGAGCTTCCTGTATCGTATGTTTGGGGTGGGTCTGTCTGAACTTAGCCAAATTGAATACGGTTCCATGTGCGTACACCACTGCGATATACTGTATGTCCAAAGATACCTCCCCCTTGTAAATTCTAATACAGAGACCGTGTCAGCAGTTGCGGTGTCCTTGTAAGAGGATACCATTTTCTATCCTTTGTTCGACTATGTATTGTTGTATTTGCCTTTAAATTGATAGATAGAAATAAACAAAAACAAACAACCAAGCAATGAAGAGCAACTGAAGGCCTTGGGGGAGCAGTGACAGGTCAGCTCCATTTTTTGCCGAAAGGTGGTGTCAACTCTTTCTCCTCAGAACAGCTGGTTCATACTGTGACACTATTCTAGCCAATTCTTTCTTAAATATTATTGTCTTGTTTACCTCTGATGCTATACGTTTACTTACGTGCAGTATGAACTGTTTGAAAACACCCTCTCTAAAATTTTAAAAAATTGGAGCTGACCTGTTACTGCCCAGAACCCTTCTTCAACTGTTGGTCTAAAATCATTGTTTGATGTGTTGTCGCAATGTTCTGGTATTATAAGTTTGATTAGAGTCATTCCTTCTGCTCTACAAGTTTCATCGCTTGGACCTACTGTAGCTAAATTAAATGCACCACACTTGTTTTTCCATCAATTCTAAATGTCAGAAAGATGAATGGAAAAATTGGTATGGTCAAATGAAAAATAATTAATTACTCACCTCAGCATTGCTCATTGTTTCATGAAGCGTTGTCTTGTTTTCTTTCACTTCCTGCGAACTAGTCAGGAATGGAATATTTTCATTTTCTCGTCGTATTAATGGAGATCCCCAATTACTTCCTACTTTACTGAAAAAGTTGTCCTGTGCGGGTGTTTGGTCAACACTCATCCTTGCAGAACCTTCTTCCACAGATTCGGGTAAATGTTTGGTTGCCGCTGTTCCATTTTCAGGAAGCAATGAGGAACGAGTCAACGAGTCTTTTGATGAATCACCAGACGGTGATTTCTTTTCACGCAGCTCCAAAGGTTTCAGTGCGTAGGGAACATTAGACTCGCTTCCACTACTCGAATGCCTTGAACTTGAACTTCTTCTGAACACGCGTATTTTCTTACTGATCTTTTTTGATGAAACACTAGGTTGAGCTGAAGGAACCCCCATTGTTAAACTAGTTGTACTTTGCAAATCATCAATCTGAACTGCTTTTCTAAAACCACTTCTAATGTTATCAGAACCATCAAAACCCATATTGTTCTCATTCTTGGTTGCATAGAAACTGTTTATGTCGCAAACACTATCTGTGCTAGTTGGGTTCACATCTTTCACACTGTTTAACTTATCCTTGTTGGCTTCAATCGCTTCTTGTTCCTTGTTAGTACTCCCTTGTAGTTGGTTGGTCAAAACATGGTGAGCAGATAGTACTTCAACTTGTCTTAGTTGATCATATGATGATTTCCTTACCGACGACGGCTGTTGCTCCTTCAACATTTGAATCGGTTCACTGTCATTCCCAGGGCAATTCAAAGTCACTTCATTTGCATCTCGTTGGCTCATTAAAGGTTGCTGTTTTAAGGCGCAGTTGTTGTCCTGTCTTCTTGCCCGATGTGACTTATCCACTCTATTTTTCGTATTAACATCATCTTTCCAGAGTTGTTCATTGGGAACAGAGTTGGTGCTGTTTTCTGTAGTGATTGGCACCAGTTTTGGAACTTCCAATAAACTGTGGTCATTTTCATCAATTGGCAAATTTTGGGGGTGAGAACTCACTGTTGTAACGTTAAGCTTCTCGTTGATGACTTGGCTGGGAATGCTCACATCGAGACCCTGCCCATAGTCATTCAAAGAATCAACACACTCACTGATTCTTGTTGGATCTGCTGATGAAACTGGAAATTGATTGGCAAAAGGGTCAGCATAGTTATTAACAGCTGGGTATCCCAAACTGCAGGCTGCTACACTGTAAACTGTTGGAATGAAGGGTGCCTCCTGTGCTGGTTGACCGTAGGAGGGATAAAAAGAAGGATAGTAAGGTTGTTCATTTTCTACTGGTGTCAGTCCTTCTGAAGCGGATTCAAGTTCTTGAAGCATAGCGAGTCGATCGGCTTCGACTAAATATAACAATTGAACTAAGTTGGCAACGATATTATTGATACTACAATCATTATTAAGGCAATAATAGGAGTCTTAAATAAATACCTTGGGTTTTAGTCACAAACAAATCGCGTAGGATTTCTCTCGATAACTTGCTCCTAGGAGGACATGGTGATGTGAAACTTCCTTCATAGTCCTTGTTATTATCTGAAGATGAAGCAGAACCTACATTCATGGCAGGGTCAGCTGGAGCTGAAATAACAAATATCAACACAGCCCATTACCAAACATAATGTTGCAACCACAACCTAGTTCACTACTTATGTAAAGATCCATCAGAAACGAGCTTGGACATCTTTACTATTGATTATAATGATCACATTGATTTACACAATTCCACATAAGAAAAAAACAAAACAAACAAACAAACAAACCAAAATGTTATTTTCTCATGCAAAGTCATGTAATGTAAGCTATGAAACATCACTAACAAAAATACAGCAACAACAACAACATACAGTAGAGCATCGATTATCCAAACTAACTGAGGCCATGGATGATTATAAAACCGATTTGTTGGCATCATTGAACATTAATAATTTTATAGGCATATATGAAAATAAAAAATCGTTTACGAGTACAGTATATATATACGGTATGTTTTTATTTCATACCTATTACCTAGTGTTGGCTTAGAGTGTAAACCTGCTAACTTCACTTCAGCAAGTTTACAGGAGAGGCATATAAAGTAAATGAAAATACACAGATTATAACAGCGAAAAAGAAGGTAAAATAAATATCAGAACACTATCCACTCGAATAGTGGATGGATATTCGTATACAGCACAAATTTAAGTGGAATCCCTGCACATCTACTCGATGACAGCTGTTCGATAACCGGTAATTGGCATAACCGACGTTCGGATAATAGATGCTCGACTATACATGATAAATGGCACCAATAAAAAAAACAAACCAATGCGCAAACCCCCACACTATTAAGGCTCTATTTTGTTTATTAAAGCTCGTGTTTTTAAACCTGTTGAGATAGGCTAGTTTGCAACTCTTATTAGCAGTTACTGTGATCCACGATTTACTTGAACTTTCTCAACCTAATTCTAGCATGCAAATCCTATTCTAAGCGACAGAAATGAACATTGCTTAGCACAGATTCAAAAAAGTAGTGGAATGGGTTAACCTGTGACAAACAATCATGCACCATAATGACACACACGCAAGAAAACTTATACATCCCAGTTGTTTATAATTTACAATATTAACTAGATATTCTACAAGACCAAAATCGAACACCCATCGAAGGGGTGTTAAGTTTTGCTACTGTGGTTGCCAAAGGACACACCTCCCACCCAATACATTTCTTGTTAGGTTTTCCACCACATCAGAGGTTAACCACAAATCCAACGAGAGAAAGCTGATTTGCAAGCACTTACTCTTCCCAAGCAATCCCCTGCCGGAACAATTCTGTGAGTTAGCGATCAAATTTTCATGACCCATTTGCAGTCTCTCTGCCAAAAATGTCATTGGAAAATGTTTTTACACCATTACTAGAGTGATTGATTTATTTTATCATCAAATAAGTTACAAAAAAGGTTTCTAGCAAGACATCATAAACTAGGCATTGATATTATTCTGTTATTCACTAAGCCACTATAATAGACATGCAATCCTACACAGAAATCCTGAAAATTGCTGTTTTCATTATAGTGTACCCAAGTTAAATGTCAAAATAATGAAAACACTGTCATCGCTTCAGGGTTCTGTATAAATTCAAAACTTAACCAACATTTGCAACCAAGGAACAGATTGAATGGTGCAGCACTGTGCTTGTTATTACATTAAAAACTCCATTATCCGAAATTCCGGTTTAACCGATGTTGCAATATAAAAATGGACACATTATCACGAAATCATTAACATTATCGAGAGCTATGAATACCATCTAATCTATCCAACAAATGATTGTTAAGTTAATATTGTACATGTCTATTGTTAATTGATGTTCAGGTTTTTTAACTTGTACAGCGTTGTTGGCTTTTATAAAACTAAACCAGGCATAAACATTGAAATTTCAAATTATCCAAATTTTCATATTTTTCCTCCCGAAATAGGATTGGTCCATCCCATTCAGATGATCGAGTTTGTGGTGTAGGTTATACTTGTTGCTATGAAACCAGTTCTTAAAGGTTAATGTTCAGAATGGACGTTGTGTTTGGTAATACTGCAGACAAAACACTGTCGCGGTAGCGGTACCCAAGTTCTATTTCATAATTGTGCTTATTCTGAAAAAAGTACTCAATTTTAACCCCATCTATATACAGTGGCCCCTCCGCAGACTGAAAATAATCGATATACCAGGAAAAAAAATTGTTATCTCGCCAAGTTCGTTCCATACAGCAAACCATGAATCTGACTCGGTGAGAATGAAGTGATAGACAGACATATCCTGCTCAAGCCTCTTGTCATTAAGTTAAGTGTACTGGACGTGTATAAATTATTTATACAGAATTTTCGCTGTTGCCAACTTTTAATTCATATGGGAATATCTGTGTTGTTGCAATTTGTATTAAAATGATGTCATCTATCTAATAATTCCTTTAGCGTGTTCGCATGCTTTCTGTATTCTCGATCTGAATATTGCCAAGCAATAAGAGTTAAAACAACGAATTGCGTAATAATAACTTAAATAATTAAATAACTTAAAAACTTTGCTGTCATTTTGACGGGCTATATACTAGTTTTTTATAAGGAACTTGAGCATGGACGTAACTAACATTTCGGTCATAGGGGGGTGGGGGAGGGGAGAGACATTTTCTTCACACAAATTTATTGAATTTATTTTCACACAAGAAAGAAGACTCATTAGGGGGATACTGAGTTGTTTTATTTCTACTTTAATTGAAATCGCCAACTAACAACATTACAATGTTAATGATATTACGAAAAATAGCTGTATGTCTCCATTCACCGTATTGGCCCGAATAGAGCGCGGTTTTTCCCGAAAATACAATCTCAAAAACAGCACTCACGTTATTTTCGCAGTCGTGCATTTTAAATAGCGCCTGAACGTAGACCACTTCACCAATTCAAACACGTTCCCACGATTCACATGATGGGCGCACTGACTCGTAACGTGATTGGTTCGTAAAAGATCTGTGACCACGCCTTCGGGTGACGTCGTCGTACACGCGCGTTGACGGTGTTGTGTTGATATTTCCACCCTATAGGATCAACACGTTTCGTGCCCACTTCGCATGTTGTAACAGTAAACTTTTAGATTATTCATTCATTGTATTGTAAATAAAAATTGCTTGTAGCCTACATTTTAATTTTATTTTTATTTTTTTTATTTTTCTTGAAATGATTTCGAAAAATTGGGGGTCGTGTTATGTTCGACGTCGTGCTCTAATCAGGCCAATACGGTACATCTATTTTACATCACAGACAATTATATAGTACATACAATTACATTTACTGTAAATGGAAGTGTATGTACATATTAGATGATACGGATATATTATTCGATAATTGAAATCAATTCATGGGAAACCTAGAATGCGAAGAATCAATGTTAAAGCCTGTAAATGATTTACAGACCAAGTCTTTTTTTCCAAACAGGAAACTTTCCTGCTCACCATCGCAGCTTAAGTGGGATCAGTGTAGCTGGCATTAAACTGCTGAGCAATTTATATAAATAAATGAAAAATAAGCACCAAACTACTCTTAAACATTTACTATGCACAAATTTTGAAAACTAACTGTTGTATCAAAGATTATGAGTTAAAGTCAACTTACCTTTATGGACTGTTAATCGAGAAGCCATCGAATAAGGCGCATGAAACAAGCAGTGAGCCATTGAATTAGACTTTGACAATATTGGAAAGCCTATCAAAAAACGCATCATGCTTATCGATCTTGTTTTTACTTAGCCTTTTGCCACCTAAACGTGAAAAGCGAATGAAATCATTTTACCTAGTCCGTGGAGACAAGACTGGTCTGGAAAAACAAATGCTTCCACTCGTTTTCCAGCGTACCAAACAGCAACCTTAAAAAACAAATACGTATTGATTACGCCGTAAAATTGAAATACGATACAGTGAAGTTTCAGCAACACTACAAAAACAAAAACAAACAGTTCAACTCACCTGGTGTGAATCACCCAAATAGTCCATCAACTCTCTGAATGAAGTAGCTTGCCCTGAACGCAGTTGTGCATATAACCAAAATCCAGTTTTGGAATGAACTTCTCGTCTAATACTGACATGACTTAGCTGGAGAAGGCTTCTCCGAAATCGTTCAAAAGGCAAAGATTGAATTAAATCGATGCTTTTGCCACTATAATGTATAGCAAAACAAAGCCACAATAAATAAACGCCTTACGTCATAACACTTCAGTCTCGCTATAAATACAAGTCAAAGAAAAGATGAAATATGAGAAAGAACTATGGTAGGAAGACATGCATGTCCTATTATCACCAATCAAGATAAGACTGAAATAAAACTTACAAAGATGTAGGCTTGAACCATATGCTGCCATAAGAAACCATAGTGACCCTTCCAATGGAATTGCCCTGGTTCAGTACGTTCCCAGTCCATATGGGCACGCTAGTCGACTGAGGTACAGCCGCTTTGGCTGCCGGCTTACTGCCTAAGCTAAAACATAAAGTGCATTATAGATATAAATCAGTTCCATTTGTGATGTGAATGATACAGAAAGAAACTGATCTTCAGCAAGATGGAAGATAATAATAAATACATTAGCAATTTACAAGCCACTGAGTGAGTGGTAGCAATTGTGCTCACAAAGCAACAAACATTTTTACTTACGCTGGCAAAGTAGTTTTAGGAACAGAAGCCAGTACATCATACTGATAAAATAGAATGGTCACTGGATAAGAAAGTCGGGATTTGACAATCTCACCCTCATCACTGTATTCATACATAAAAATCTAAATACAAAATGAGGGAAAAACATCCATCAGCTTCATCAAATCCCTACCCTTAACCACATAATGAAAACATTAATGAGGAAAAAAAATTGAAAATAAAATCTTACTTTAAGTTGCTATAATGGGTAGCTTATCCTTCACGCAAGAGGCGAAACGTCGTTAATTGTGTTAAGGATAAGCTACCCAGTTAGCAACTTATAGTAAAATTTTATTTTCAATTTTTTCATTACTGAATTTTATTTGTATCTACAATACAACCAGTAGATGCAACATACCTGAGAGTTTCGGAATGAACTTGATAAATCACCTTTATTCAAGGCAGATATTTTTTTGGACATGTGACAATCATAGTTTGGTGTTGGTTCTAGATGACTGCTATTATCTGGAACTAGTTTAACACGACCCTGAAAGTTGTAATCATAAATTCTAGCAGAATTACTAAACATTGTTTAAATTTCTGTGAGCTAACAAAGAATTAGTCATAGAAAATTAGTGCAAGAATAGATTAGTCAACCTAGTTGAGCAAGTGAAGTTGGACTAATCATAAAAAAAAAAATAAAATTTGGAAGACATACTTTAATAATTTTGTGAATAATCATATAATGTTGAGCTCCCTTCTCGGGTTCTTTGTACCAGAGGACATCTGAATACTTTTGCAGAGTGAAACCTAAAAGCAAACCATTTTCCAAAAGTTAAGAAAAAAACATAAAAGCACCACCACACAACACCAAATCATCAGCGTCTCTACCATCCCCAACCAATGCCCCAAGAGTACAACAGGTCTCACACCATTACCATAGAGTTGTTTAGAGTTGACATGTGAATCACTAAGTGTAGGCATAAAAAGGTTTAACTGTAAAGTAGCTGGTTAAGAAGAAAAAAGAGGAAAGCCTCGTCCTATAGTCATCGTGGATACATTCACTTTGGATGCTTCTTCGCCTATAAGGGCTTAATGTCGTTCACTTTGGAGCAGTCGCAAGGGGACTAGTGACGTCACTGCAAAGGCCACCAGTTCCGCTTACAAACGCTTTTTATGGCAAGGTGAGCATTGGCACTTACGCTTCAAAGAGAACACGGTGTAAGCGTGAGCGCGCAGACACCAAAGTGAACGACGCTCATCAGCGTGAGCGGTTTTAGCTAATTTCACTGGACGCTCAAGCGTCCAAAGTGGAAGTAGCCTGGAATGTAGCCTAGTGTGCTACATTCCAGTGATAATTTTTTGCACCACTAACAAATTGCAAAACAATTAGATTGAAATTCTCATGTAGTGCAAAGCATATCACCTTTTTAAGCGCGTGTCAACCTGCTAACTCCACTTTTGTTTCATTTTAAGATTAGTATATCATTCGAAAGGGAACGAGAAGTAGCATCTACTAAGTAAACCAGTTCAGCCCAATTGGACTTCTAACATAGTGCAAATGGGATGAAAAAAAATTGTCCCTGTATGAGTATTTTTTTTAAAAATAAATTTACTTTTAATTAGGTGTCTCCTGTAAAATCTCACTAAATGAAATTAACAGGTTTACCCTCAAAAGCTGACAAACTCCTCCTTCAAACAACAGATACACAGTATCCACTTGGGTTTTTGCATTTTCCACGTTGGTCTAACTTGTAAGTTCTGAAAATATGTTTTCAAGTATTGGAATGATTACTAACCCATGTTGGTATTTCCAAGATTGCAGTGAGCTGAAGGAATGTTTGCCATTTTCATCCCATACTTGCATATTCCTGTTGCCTGTCAACAAAAGTAGAAGTGATTCTATTTTTACGAATATCTTAGGTTGCCACGATAAAAACCAACAAATTTCGAGGTGATTCCACAACTTATTGAGGAGCCCTTACTCAAAATACATCAAGTTTCTTTGCAAGACTAATTTTGTGAAACCCATAAAATCAATTCATACAGTAATTAATTTTTTAACATAACACAATCAATGTTAATCACGCTATCAGCTAAAAGCAGCCAGCAATAAACCAAGATGTACTTTAACAACAAAAACATGCCAAATTGTAGCTACCGCTCTATCAAATATTGTTCCAAAAAATGCAAAGCTTTCGGAGAGTTCTTTTTCGTTTCGGCATGACCCAAGTTCTCCTTTCCTCTTTGAGAACTATAAATGAATGAACAAACACACAACAGTTAATAATATAAAACAGTTGAATTTTTTGTTCTAGCAATGGCTTAATTAAATATCTACAAATTGAATCAACCTAACTACCTGGTCAATGAGATTTTGATTGTGCAAATGATATCCACCATTGAAAGTGATCCTAGTGAGGGATTCTGGAAACATGTAAGCATCCTGAATGATCGGATACACTTCCAACTTGAATTCTCTAGAATGGAGATCAATTTCCCGCTTCCCATCATCTGCAATGGAGACAAAATAAAACTCTACATGACAACCACCTTTGGATCGAGCAACGTGTCTACTATTTATTCAAACCACTTGGCTGCGATTCCAACTATCGGTACACTTTCTTTACTACAGTAATCCATTTGTTTTCTAAAAATACTCTTCACATTTGATTCTCATTCCACTTCCATCCTCTTCAGACCCTCAAATTCAACAGCATCACATTCCTTAAATCTTCAACCCCCAAGCAAGACATAATACTAGTTAAGATCAATCTTTCAACTAGCAGTGCTTTTCAAATCTTTAAGTACACATTCCACTGGCCATGAATTGGCACCTCATTAACATTTCCTTTGGTGTTAAGTAGTAATAAGAGCACAAATCATATCAAATCATTTAGTTAACACCAAAAAATTCTGTTAAAAAAAGAATCAACGTGCGTTGTGTCAAGTACCGGGTGTTTATGAAGTCCGTGTGCAACTTCAAACTTAAATAACGTTTGATCAAGAGATGATAAATAAACTATTTAAAGTGCATTAAGAAGTTCGTTTCTTAAAATTTTATCTTTGGTTTGGAATTTTGAAAATGACAAGAGTCTATTTGAAGGGCAGAGTTAAACTTGCCATTCGAGAAATTAACGAACTGCAATTGGAACATGTTTTTATGGAAATGAGAAAGTGATTCGCACGATGCGTCGAAAAGACGGCGGCTATGTGGAATATTAATTCTATAGTATTTGCTTTATTCCAAATTTCAATTTAATGAAATCAGCTTCTTAATGCACTTTAAATAGTTTATTTATCATCTCTTGATCAAAAGTTATTTAAGTTTGAAGT
>JAQIWH010005150.1:0-15265 GCA_034695005.1 Cryptops parisi
TATATTAGTATTAGCGTCACTTGTCAGTGAATGAGTGAGTTTGTGAGTGAGTGAGCTGGGAATTAAACGTATACTGCCATCCATAAATCGAACTCAAAGAACTCAAAAATGGAATTACTCAAAACACGCATAGATTGAATCTCAAAAAAATTAATTTGCATAACATGCAGAAATCAAAAATAGATTTTTTGCTTTATGTATTTACCGTACATACAGTATATCTGTATATCACAGTATATAGAGAGTATGCTTAAAAAACTTTTTGAATGTACTTGTTTTATTTTATATATCGTGTATTCCTAAAGCTGAAGATTGTTGAAAAGCACGAGTAATATTTTCACAAAAATAGTGATGTTGAAAGTCAGTGTATTATTATTATAATGTTATTATCCTAAAATAATGAAAAGAAGCTATGGTTGAAAAGCTTCTGGTATGAGATCTTGAGAAAAGCTGATTTTCCACCAAAGCTTTTTTCATTCATTATCTTTTAGGAAACTTTCGAAAAGTTTGTCATTAAACATTATTGAAAATGGATAAAAATAAAATCGATTCACATAAGAAAAGTATGTCAACTTGGCAATGAAGCAAACTAAGTCAGATAAATGCAATGACATTTTCAAAATCTACAATTTTATTTTACAAGCTTTTTTGTATGAAAAAAGTGCAAATTTAATTTGGTTCCATAATTCAGTACATTATACTTAAAAATGATTTTTTTTTAGTATAACAGTACACAAAAATCAGGAAAATTCTCGTGAAACATATATTTTGTGATCCATGTTGATAAAATAAGACAGGATTTGGTTTATTTTTGAAAACATTTTCATTCTAAATTATACATATTGTATAAGTGAAATTTTATTATTTATAGCAACAAAAGTGAATATAAATATATATACTTGTATATATAAAAATAAATATAAACGCAAATGTTTTTAAAAAATCGATTTTGGACAAAATCATGTTCGGCTCTAAAGCAGTTAATTAAGTTATTACCAAGCTACCAAGCAAGCATAAAATTTATAAAAAGATAGAAAACTATTCTAAAACTATAGGTGGGCGTCTCATTAATTGGAAAACGTGTTATTGCCGAAGGAAATTAACGACTAACGTACTGTGAGTAAAGTAGATACTGATTTTGACTTATAATCAACATTAGCTAATTAATCTCTAGAGAATTATGAAACGCTTTCGTTTGTTATAACTCATAATGGTGTTATAACGTTGGATTGATACTGCGATGTTAAGTTTTTAAAGAAATATACAGTGTGTGTGTGTGTGTGTGTGTGTGAGTGAGTTTGAAGTCCTTATGTTAATAAAATTGATTTATGTTAATTGCTCATGTTACCGGCAAAGAGTATACAAGGTGAGTCAAAAGTACGGTTTCATGGAAATATTATAAAAGATATTACAATATAATTTTGAGTTTTGGATATATTAGCATCTTCATATTTTATTGTAATTTACAATTTTAAGGAAAAAAATATCTTTTTTGATTTTGATGATTTAATTTCTCATTCATATATAATCGGAATGACATTGCACTATTTTAATTTCGCTTCATGAAATACAGTTTTGAATTAACCAATTTGTAACCCCTAACCAAAATGGAAAATTCTAATGCAAATTAATATTCGTAGCAGCACTTTGGTAACGATTAAGGCGTTATCGATAAAAGTATTTAAAAAACAAAAACATTGTCGTAAAAATTTGATTGTGTGAAATGTTTGTCAACTCTCACGTTCTTCACAAGTTGGCGACCAGACCAATAATTTTTTTCGGGTTACTTTTTTTTGTGTTCTTAGTTACTAACGAAGTTGTCGTCACGTTTCTTGTTATTCTGGACGTCGTGTCTTTCCACCGACCAACATCGATCAACCGAGATAAATGAAAAGATCCCATTCGAAGGACATTTCTTCAGAAGACAGAGAAACGAAGAAAATCAATCGTTTGATCGACACCAACTTTGTTCAAGGTAGGAGCAAACTTTTGTGTGTTTTTTGCTGTAGTTGTTGATATTGATGAGGATCAATGACGGTGTTGTAAATAGTACTGATGAGATGGTTATAGTCCATCTTCGCCATCATCAATACTGGTTTTAAGTGGATCATCGAAGAGACTTTAATGATGTCATCATCAGTGATTGATAAGTTTATCTTGGTCGTTGTAAAGAAATGGGGTGTAACACGAGATTGCGAGTGGAAATGAGATGAACGTGTACATTGACAAAGTATTGGTTTTGTGGTGTGGGTAGTACACTGTAATGTACTATGAAAAAGAATGTTGTTTTCGGAAGATGTTTTTTAGTTGGAAAAGTAACTTGTATTACGTTAAAACGGTGAAAAACAACGTTATGTGGATCTGCACATATAATTGAAATCATCGAAAAAATAAATTTGAATCATCGTGAAACGTTTGAAATCCCAAATGTGTGAGAACCAGAAGGTCTCCCGTCAGAGGAAACTTTAGGTATGGCAAATCGAACAATTTGTAGCCAATTGTAACGTCAGCTTTTTTTTTTTTTGCCAAAGAGTAAGATGAAGCATAACTCTACAGTTGTCAACAAACTTAGCCAAATTGCCATACCTAAAATCCGTGTCAGGAAACCTTAAAATCCTCCTGCCCGAATTGGCATACCTAAAATTGCAAAATTTTTTGTTGGGTAAGTCTAGTAATTTTGTGAACTTTTTTGACGTCAGCTTCTTGCTCAACCAAAGGAAAAAGCCTACGACACTTGTTCACAAATTGGTGGACTTACCCCAAAAAATGTATAAAACAGGGGGGGGGGGAGCTTACGCGTCGTTAATGTGAAAATGATTTACAATTTGCCTAATCACAAATACAAGAAATCGCGAATGACGAGATCCCTTTATTTTGAAAAGTCTAGGTATTTAAGCTTGTTCAATTACAAATACATTTGTATTTCACATATTTTCGTGGATTTGTCAATAACAAATGGTAGTGATTAATCGAAGAGCTTGTTTTCAAAACATCTTAAGTCCATGAAATACAATTTTTCACGAAACTGTATTTTATTTATTTCACCATAAACTTAGCATATGAACGTGGTTTTTGAGAGTGATTTTCAGTAGGAAATATCAAGTTTTGAGTCTTGAAAATAAAATATTTGGAATCAGCGATGGACAGAAAGTTTTCAAAGCTTCCTTAACTAAAACAATGATCAAAAATGGAGATAAGACGTTTTTGAAATAAGCTTTTCAAATTGCAAAGTACTCGTTGAACCAACAGTGAGCCTAATTAATATTCTGCTTGGAAAGTGACTGCTTCGTCTTTCGACAAAATGAACAAATTGAGCTTTTCGACTTGAACTGTAAAACCGCAAAATTGCTAATTACCACTTTAAAGATTAGTGATCTTTTAAGAACTAGTATGAACTAGTTACAATACTTTGCTAAGTAGAACTCAACAAGATTCTTCCGAATGACAAGTCCCTTTCAACTTCTCAATCACCGAGGTGATGTTTCATTTTCGTCAAAGACACGAAATTAAGTTTAATGTTCTTTTTAATTAGACGAGAAAATAGGATTAGTTGAGACTTTTCAAGCAGACATGCGAAAATGCTTGACAAACGTTGTCTCGGAATCGTCATAAGAAATTAAAAAATTTGAAAAAGTCAAAAGGTTCTTCTTTAATAGGATCTTCTTGTTCACGATGAACTTTTTGAATTGTTTTTGAAAACAAGACGGATTTAATTAAGAAGGAAAGTCTTCTTCTTGTTTAATCAAGAAATGTCTGGTGACTTAACAAAAATAGATATTTTGAGTTTTTGTTTATTTTTAAAGTAAATATACGGTTTATGGATTATTGAATGGTAAAAACAAATATATTTTTTAAAAACAACTCATTTTATATTTAGTTATTATTTGGACTTCATACAGAGTGAGTCACCTAGCGTGACACAGCCAAATGTGAAAACAAAGCATGTAACGAAAAATGTGTTGTTCACATGCTTTGTTTTCATAATAATTGGATGTGTCCCGTTAGGTGACTCATCCTGTATAAACTTTTCAGATAGAACAAACACTCTCAGACATCTTTAATTCGCATAAATCGAAATTCGCATAAATTGAAACATGCAGAAATCATAAGTGAATTCTTTGCATTACATGTATGTTCATAGTGTATCTGTATATGACAGTATATAAAGAGTAGCTTAAAAAACCGTTTATAATGTACAGTACATGTACTGTTATATTACTTTTCTATAATACATAAAAGCTCTTAGAACTGTGTATTAGAGGCTAGTCACCTTTTCCCCATCTTTTTTCATATTTCAAAGATGTCTCTTAAATGATTCGATGGAGATATTTTGTGTTTTGCATACATTTTTTAATAACTTTTCTAATGAAATTTTCATAAATTTTTTCCGGATTATTTTATGATTGGGGGTGGGGCACTCAGTTTGAAACTTGTTTTATAAAACCACGAATTTTTCTTTATCTGAACGATGAAGAAAAATAATGAAAGATCTCATTATTAATGGATGAGTTTCCATTTTTATTTTCTTTACTTATTACATGAAGTCGTGAATTTTTATATCAATGTAACCGTCTAATGGAGAAGTTTTTCAATAAATAATAATTTATTATAATTTTCAGTAAAATAGGTCTACATCTCAAATTGAATATTTGATTGACAAACTGATTGATTTTTACTGTTGAATAAATTGTCTCGTACTTAATTCAAATTAACTTAAACTGCGACGTATTCTTTATCAGTTTGTTTAGTGCAACATTAATAATGAAATTTTTTTTATAATTGAGGTTTTTTTAATCATAATTTAATAAAATACAATGTTTGCACCACGTTTCTAATAAACTGATAACGCACAAATTAATCGTGATATGAAATGTTGTATATTAGACTAAAGCCCATTTTGCACGTCAAATTTTTCAATCAAATTCCATCGAATGCCACTGTTTTTCTGAGGTCTTGCATACATCCGGGCGCGTTTCAGTACTTTCGTTGTGTTTCGTTGTTTGACCTAAAGCACGGATACTCACCTTATTTATGCGATGATAGATCTACAATAAAAGATATGTTGTTATAACACAGGGTGAATCTGAAGTTTAACTGTATAACTTACAATCCTGATAACCAATAAAATTAATTCGTTTTTTCTTTCAAATATCAACCTTATTTCCAGTGATAAACTATATATTTCCTCAAAAAAAATTTCGTATTTTTGTTATATTAAGTTATTATGTTTTGCGTGATCGATTTGCGGGAACACGTTTTTGTGATGATAATTTGAAAAGACAAATGTCTTCAGAATAAAATATGTTGATCTACCACAAGTTTTGAAGACGAGAACAAAACTGTTTTGCTAAAAAAAATACATTAAACTCAACATGTCAAAAACGTTGTTTTCAAATATCAAACATTTATTGGACGTTGCTTACTTATTTTTACGTGTTTTCAAAAGCTTTAGCTGGTTCTTTGAAAAACTGCTGTCAACTATCACGTACGTGTAGCAAACTTCGTTTCCCGGAATTTCCTTTTGCTCAATGCAATTTTCCAAGAAAACATATTTAGTATAGGTGTTGTATTGATTTGATTCTTTGTATACCCTGACTTGACTGTCGTTTACCTTTCACTTCACTTTTAAAGTTTTGCACTGGTAGTAGTATGAGGAATAGTGGTAGAAAATGTTAGTAGTTATAGGGTTCCTGTTACTTGTCGATAGGGAAGAGTTCTATTCTTTTTTTGGCTTCGTCACAAAGTAGAACGTGCCATTCAAATTTAGAAACCGATGTGTCAGTAAAGATAAATGGGCCGAGAAACGAACACTTTGAAGTTTTGCAAGCGAAACGGTGTTTCTGTGGTGTCACACTGTAGAAATTGGGGTGACATTGAGATGAAGTGTGAGGAAGAATTTGTTGTGTGGTAGATTTCAAGTTGAACTGTCACGTTTTACTTCCTAAAATATGCAAAAATCAAATAAGTTCACTGTCGGTTCCATATTTAGTTGTGCGTATTACTTTCAAACTCTGATTAAAGTGTTGACATTGTATGGTGGGCATCTTGTATAATTGAATTATCTACAAATGTTCGTTTCTTTTATTTTAAAATATTGTTTTTCTATACAGTATAGAAAAACATAGGCCTACTTACAGTTTGCAAGATGGTCAAAAAGTATGTTTACAATTAATTATCTCCGGAAGTATTGGTCAAAAGATGATACGGTTGATATACTAAAAAAAGGAAATCATCTCGAATTCAATGGCGCTAACGAGAATGATCCTGGCCCTTGCGTCCATGGTGAAATACGACTTAAAAGTTAAATATAAAGTTGTTGACACCAACAAAATTGACCGAATACACCAAACAGAATCGCAATAGTTGCATAACTTCAAAATTTGTGGCCAGAATAAGATCAGCATTGCAGAGATTTGAACGACATTGCGGAAAAGCACAAAACCAGGGAAAGCAGCTGGTAAGCGAATGCTGCACTGCACATCCCTGTGAGCACAAGAAATTCATCAGTACTACTACAATGCTGTACTATTAGCATAAATAGAGTACCGTTTATACTCGGGAATCAGCGTCAAAACATTGCCAACTGTAATACATTATTGACACGTCAAATCATTGCCAACTGTAATACATTATTGACACGTCAAATCATTGCCAACTGTAATACATTATTGACAAAGACACGTGTGAGTAGATAGTACAATTAAGATACGACACACAGTTTGTACTTATTTATGTACTTACGTTTTTTATTTATGTATGATATTGCCATTCCAAAGGAAATAAAATGACAAAAGAATTGCTATACTGTACGCAAACCAACAATGACAATATAAAATACTTACACACCATAGCAGTGGTTTCCAACCTTTTCTGCTCGCGATCCAATGTGTCTGGTGGCTCAACGATGTCAGTGTAGAGAGGCAAAACGTAAACAAAAATGTGAAAAAATAGTTAACTCGACATAGATTAGATGTGACGTTACATTGTTTTAATTTTTTTAATTCATAAATTTAGGATTAAGACATTTTATCAAACACATAAACAAAACAAAACGTACGACAGATGATGTAGGACTTACGAAACTTGGTAATACTTACTCATTATTGGGCGGTAAAGAGAGGCTATCAGTGTATGTAGGCTAGCCTTATCATCTTCCGACCAATACTTCCGGAGATAATTAGTTGTAAACAGACTTTTTGGCAACCTTGTATCTAAATACATCACATACACACGGTGTGAAAAATCCAATTTTGTCATCATTCCCGACACCTGCATTCTTGCGAAATTTATGTTTTTACAACAAAACATTTTCATGAAAACCGAGAGATTATTTGTGTTACTTCTTGCGTCATTTTTTTTTCGGCGCTAAAGTCGTAGTGAAACTATAGCACATTACTGGATGTGGTTGTTCAATTATTCATGTAATAAAACTTATGATGGGAGAACGTACAGTTAAGCATAAGAGTAAGTTTTCTCTTGAGTCTATCTTAAGACTTCCATTTCGTCATTGTCGTTCAACTTCAGCTTTGACGACTTCTTTTTTCACCTACACTACTTAATGATTTCTTTTACTGTGGATCTTTCTCTCCCTTTTCTTCGTCTTTTATTTTTTATTCTTTTTTTAACCCATCATTTTTCACTTCTACAATGTACTCTCACCTGTACTGTCGAAGATAAAAAGAAATGAACATAAAAGAGCAGACAAAAGAACAAAAACAAACATTTCAACAAATAATTTAGACTACCCTACCCGAAAATACATGATAAATTAAAAATTCAAGGTAAAGAAAAATGAAAAACTGTCCTACCTTGGACCAACTGGTTACCCAGTCAGTTTGTCCAAGGTAGAACATTCTTTTTCCATCTTGCATTTATGATTAAACCTCAATTTTTTCTACCATTATGTGTTCTGTTTTTTGTTTTTGTTTTTTTGGTTTTCGACATACTTTTGCGTTTTTAGTGGTTTTTAGTTTGCGTTTTGATTATTATTTGTTTACTCGTTTTTTTTCTTAGAATTACTCGTTCATTTTCTTTTTCCATTTTTGAATTTTGATTTAGATTTGAATCAGCTTTTTCTAAGAATGTTTTTGTTTGCAGTAAATACATGGATTTCAAAACTTTTTTAATCAGTGTACAGATTCTTTGATATTCATTTGGATAAAAAAAATGCTTAAATTAATAGAGAAACCATGTTTTTTTATAGCAATCACAATATTAATATAGGGTGTTCCAAAACACAAAATTTAATTTTAGTGAAAGTGAATTTGAGTAGTGTACTGAACTCGGAAGCATTTTACTGAACATAAAGTAGGTCTATATTCATTGTAAACTGTCATTTAAGTTGATATACAGTGAAATTAACATACAACATGAGCTACTCATGCTGTATGTTGCTGCTACTCGTGGTTCAGCTTGGGCAGGTTTTCTCGGGGTACTTCCGTTTCCTCCTTTATCACAAAACTCTGTTTCATTACTTACACCCTCATCTCATCATCGTTCGGGCATTTTTCGATTTAGCTCATGTGACGGCTAAATGATTAACGGAAGTCTTGGTGCAGTCCTTAAATTACAAATACCTACCCACCTACAACATGATTAAATTGTGATTGCGTTTTAAGTCACCCTGTCTGTACAGTATAATCGTAAATCGACTTTATTTTAATGCTAAAAAATATCAGAATTTTAATGTTGACTAATTAATAGATATGTTACCGGCAATGTAATTCAGGCATTATAATGGCTTGGTAAAGTATAAATAACATCTTGTATAGAACTGGTAGGCTAGTTAACAAAATTTTCTCTAAAAAAATTAAGATTGAATTTAATCCTAAATTTAAACCAAACCTAAACTCTTGCATAATATAACTATTTCAATGCTATTTTCAAACATTGCCTAAACCAGGCTTGGCATTTTATAGAATGCTTAGATTATTGCTGGTGACAGATTAACTAAACCAAATAAAGAGTATTTCTCCAATATAGCAAATAATTTTTTTTTTTAAGTTTGATCATTGTTTTGTATTGTTTATTTCGTTTCACTGTTGTTGAAATTCGTCTAAATGATGTTTGGATTTTCAATACAACTTGTTAAAAAAAAATCTTTTGTTCGGTTTCTGAGGGAAACGCAAATTGGATCACCATGTGGTAGGAAGACATTCCTGATTTATTCATGGTGACCTCAGATGTCATTTATCATTGCAAAGGAGGAGAATGATGATCGGGGTGTGTTTGACTACAGATGTTCTCTTTTGATGTCCACTGCAACGTATTCTACTTAATGACCTTTTGGTGATTATTCATGAGAAAGACTGCGAAAATGGGCGACTTGGAATCCTTTAGTCGAATCGCCGCAATTTATTTCATTCGAGACCAACTTTGTTTACTCTGGTCATGTTAAATCTAATTTTCGAACGTGTTTGCCAAAATGAAAGTCAAATCGTTGTTGGGCAATAGTCCAACTAGTTACTAGTGTGGAAAAACTATCCATTTTCCTGTACATTAAAAAATAAGTAAATTTTTGTAAAGCAGTATAATCTCTGCGGCAAACTAAGGTTCGTTATGAAATAAAATAAAGGGTTATGAGAAAAATTATAATTTTTATTTCTTGTTTCACTTGTAGCACGTTTTGAGGCCTTATTCGGTTAATCAAATGTATTTTATAATTAAAGTAATTTTACTACAATGTATTTACCAAAGCTGTACTGTATTACCATTTTTGAGAAAAATATTATCCATAGAGAAAATAACGTCATCTAGTAAAAGAAAATATAAACTCACTCTGGCAGAAAATTTTAATAGTAATGTTGTATATTGCTTAAAATGAAATTCACGTTAAAATGACGACATGAGGAGGCGTCAAAGTCGATGATTCTGACCAAAGACCATTTTTTAGTTGTTGTATGTTCATTTTCGGGGACAGTTTGTTGTTCAGCCTTAGTTACATGACATATTTAATCTGGCAAAGCATCAAAAGAGAAGTTTTGTCATAATACAAGTTTGTTCTTAGTTTATATATTATAAGAAAAGTTTACAAGAATTGTCTCCTTATTTTAAAAAAAAAAAACAACTCTTTGTAGTTACTCTTTGTGAACTAGTTCTGTTATACTTTTTTGCAATACAATATGTTTCAAAAGGATTGTTACACTTTGACAAAGTCATAACCAAGTAACAAATAATACTACAGGAACGTGTTAGACATCAATCGATAGAAAAACTCTACACGTTTCATGCTGTATTAACGTTCGATTGATGTTTTTGCACAGCACGTTGCTGTAATATTGCTACTTCGTAATGTGTATTTGTCAAAGTGTAACATTGTAATGTGATAGTAACAATTATTTTGAAATGTCTTGTGTAATGTACAGTAATATGTTATAAGTTTGTTTTTGGATATCTATTATATAATAAAAGCCATGCTGAAACTTCGTAGTTCATTATATGACACGCCATTAGGTGCACCAGCCCATTAGCGAATCAAAATTTTCGTCAGGGGATGTGCAACAATTATGTAAGTGGCAATTTACTGTTAGTGGTGGTGCATGGTTTAATTTTGGGGAGAAACCGTAAGGCCTACGAAGCTGAAAGTCGGAAGGGTGGTAGATTGCATCCAGAAGAAGGAAGGGGAGAAATATTTGATGACCTGACAGTGTCATCAAGGGGAGGAGGTGCGACTGGGAAGTAACTGT
The DNA here is from genome assembly GCA_034695005.1 of Cryptops parisi. NCBI lineage: Eukaryota > Metazoa > Arthropoda > Chilopoda > Scolopendromorpha > Cryptopidae > Cryptops > Cryptops parisi. Next base: position 10,686 of record JAQIWH010005150.1, read on the forward strand.
AACGAATATTGCAAAGCGCACACAAATATGAGCTAAACAGATGTACATTTTACAGATGTATAATTTTATTATATTGTAGATTTTATTTTTTAAAATGAATTAGAAGAAATATCAAAACTTTTACATTTAAGATGATTGATGTTAACAAAAACAGCATTAAAAAAACTTTATAAGATGTGTACAAAAAAAAACGTGTAAAAGTCAATTTGTGAAATTCGTGGGGGCGTAAAACTGAGTCACTTATATATGATACTTTTACGTTTGAAAAAAAAATTGTAATTATGAAGACTTTTTGCAACTTTTACTGTTTATTATTTCGTATAAAATGAAAGTTAAGAAATGTTGAATATTCAAAACGTCAGTGTTTTGCTTTGTTCGCAAGTTTTGCAATTAATGTAATTAGCAATTAATTAACGGGTTTGTTTACGGGCAGTTTTAAAAGTCGAGTTGCTAATAATAGTATTTAAATTGTACCAAATGGACTTTCTCTTGTGTCCACTTTTTTGCCATAAAAATGTTAAAAGCTTTCTGACAATGAACAAGTAGGTTGTTAATAACCAACATCGTGATGTTGTGTTAAGTTACATTTACTAAATGTAGGATTCCAATTAAGGTTACGTTGTCAAGTTGAAAGCTACATTAAATGAATTTAATGCGATTTTTCTAATCCTTCCAACACTAATTTACATCTGGTACCAACAATTATTAGAGTCCAGGCTTACTATAGAATGTCTACGTATTGTATAGAACGCTTACTTTTTCTGGCAAAGTATGCAATTAGCGTTAGAATAGTTGCGTTATGCAAGAGTTTAGGTTTAGGTTAAGTTTAAATTTAAGTTTAATGTTTTTTTGTAGAGAAATGATGTTAACTGAGCTAAAGAGTCTGGTGTAAAAGGGTGTTACGTGACATTTTTGTCAAAAATGATTTGGAAGCATTTCCAAACGTGTTAGGTGCAATTTTACCTTTTTAATTTTGAGCAAAAATACAATGTATGCAAAGATATTAGTGCAAGAAGTGTGATGTAGCTCATAGACAACAAAGCAAACTCAGATCTTTAAATGCGTTTTGCTAAAAATTGCAAAAATGTAATTTAACACCCTTTTACACCGGGCCCTTCAATTTTATCTTATATACAAAATGTTATTTCATAATTTGCTAAAATAGGCTAGGCATTATATATAATGCCTGAATTTAATACATTTTCGAATTCTATACATTGCAGCATTATATTTTGAAATTATAAACAGCACGTGTAAAAAATTATTACACATTAAGAAACAGTTCAAACCATCGAAAACTTGAAAAATGGTATCTTCTGTTAATGCGGAAATTCGCTTTATGCGATTAAAACGGAGGTAATATTTAATGAAAAAAAATAATTTTGGATCGTTTTATTTTTATTTGAACGATTTTTGGATATCCTATTCTATTGTTATTTATTTTTTGAGTAACTTGAACTTTGTGACTACTTCCACATTTGTTATATCGAATTGTTAGAATATTGTAAAGTTGAGGGTTTTTATTAAATGGAACTAAACTAAACCTTGGACATAAAAGTATAGGTGGTTTATAGTCGTTCTTTGGCACAGTTGATGGTGTGTATCTTGCTCTTGACGGTTTGATTTCGATTGATTCGATGGATGGCTGCTTGCCAACGTCAACCTTTCCCCAACTTGTCCAACTCCCTCAACCAAGTTCTCTTAGCAACATAAACATGCAACTAACATACTATTATCACTATAAGTAGTAGTACTTTACTCATGTGTTATCTAATATTGAAATATTAAATCATAATGCATTTTCATTGATAATATACAAAACTGTCAATCCTTAACAATTTAATCCGAATAAGTTGCACTAAACTATGTCACATGCATGCACTTGAAGACTTTTTAACCTTTTAGACTTTTGAAGTTTAAATAGAGTTGAACTGTAAGTAGATGATTTTACAGACTGTCAACTCGTATCGGTTATCATACTCTGAATGCAACTTTTACTTATTCAGATTGCAAAGAAATTGTTCTTCAGTAAAAATGTCACCATGTTGACATTCACGATAAAATTGTATTATACCTTGCCAATATGCAACTTTCCAACTTTTTTTGGAAAGTTCGCAAAATAGGGGGCATTTAAAATGGGAGAAGTGGTACTTATATTTTGTATGTCTATTACTAGTCATTTTGTTAATGTGGTGATACATAATATATCGTTTTATGTCGTTTTTTGCCCTCCATGTAACTACAGAGGCGTATTTGACAATGTTAATGGCGAACAACTGGAAATGGTTGTGTTTTGTAATTGCAACGTAATTTCTTGTAATTCGTGCTAAACAATAATTTATGTCCTAAACCGTTAATGTCAACATTAAGTTAATGGGGGTTGTTGTTGTTCAATTATAAAATTAGTTAACAAATTGGTTTCAGCAGAGAAAGAGTGTGTCATGTGACCACTTCTGCAAATTCAAAATCCGCCTTATGATAAATAGCCAGATTAATCGGAATCTGTTCTTTTGAACCATGATTAATGACTTTGACCATTCATCATACACAACCACACCATTAATTTAATGAGATTTTTACCCCTAATTAGTTTACTAATCAATTTATTTCGTTTCTTTTGTGAAATAATTTTCCCGTTTGCAACATTTTTTTATTGACATAGTTTCTATTCGATTCCGTGTCAAAACATGAATAATGAATTAACCCTGATCAACTTTTAGGAAAATTTAATGCCATATTTTACCTGTGTGATGCAATTGATTAAATTACCCGATTATTAATTATTTTGGTGTATGAATAAAATTGACTGAAATTTGGGAAATACTGAAAAAAAAATGTTAAACATTAATTTTGTTGTTAATCAATTTTAATCAATCACAACCATATTTTGTTCGAGAAAAAGTAGTTTTTGTTTTGTTAGGAATTTTACTTATCTTGGTCATTAAGCTAATGTCACGATAATAACGAGGGTGGAAAAGATAACCCACTTAACACCATCAAGCTTCTTGTTTTTTCTACGTATACGTAATTACCAGCTATTACGTAAAACATTTCCCCACTTTTTAACAAAAAATAAAAAATAAATAAAAAACAAAACTGAAGTCACGACATTAACAATTAAGCCGTTTAAAGCGTGTTAAGTGAATTTTCTCATTAAACGCCTCCCGTTTACAAAATGAGATGAGATAAGCGGTGACTAAGGACTTGTTAAAACAACGTCGGCCTTTACCAATTCGTTTTTTTTTCACAAAAAATGTTTCTTTATGAAAGAGAATTTTGAAATGCAACACAAACGCTAATTGAAGGCTTGCCCAGAATAACGTTGCATGTAACAATTCATAGTTTTGCGAACATGGCAAAAGAAGTATTCAGAAACACATTGATTGTTATCTATTAAGTGAGGTATGAGCTTGTCTATTGGCGGCACTAGCTAGGACCATATAATATACAATAAGGCACGGTTTTCCACAATAATCTCAATATGAATTTTTGTAACATACAACATTATTTTGGGCAAGCCTTCAATTTTTATCATATTTTTCTTGGGTAATCATTTCTTTGAAAGCCAACGTTAACGACACTTAACGAGTTTATATTTTGTTAATAATACAGGAGTCGTTTACATTCACTTCCGTATTATTCTTATATTTCACCGTTATCGTTTACCATATTAAAACAAATCTTTTGACTAGTAAGGTACAATTATATCGAAAATAGCAAGTAATAAAATGACTTAACTACATCAATTGAAGGACCTGTAGTAAAAAGGTGTTAAGTGACATTTTTGTCAAAAATGATCATTAATCTTTTTCGACTGTGTTAGATGCAATTCTACGTTTCAAACACTTGATTTTGAGCCAAACAACACTATGTGCAAAGATATTAGTAGTTCCTTACATGACAAACAAAACTCTCGAAATGCGTTATCCATACAACGTCCTGGAACGATTTACCTCTCCGTTTAAGGAAATATGCGGTGTGTGATTTGAATGATCCAGTATTGATTAAAAGATACAAATCTTTGTTTTTTAATTGTTTTGCATAGTTGATGTTGTATCACCTTTTGTTGTATTTTCCCCTTTTTTGCTCTTTTCCATGTGATCAGTTTATGAGTGAATAAAAGATAATATTAATTAGTGCAATAAGTGTCAAGTTGCTCATAGACAGCAAGGCAAGTTCAAATCTTTAAACGCGTTTTTCTCGAAATCGTAAAATGATACTTCACACACGTTTACACCAGGCCCTTCAATTAATACGCATAAATTTTTTGTTATGTAATATTATATCTGATCACTAGGCTACTATTTACTGTTAATCCAGTTAATAATTATTAAACTCACTAGTAAATAACCCGTCAAAATTGACGGGAAAGTTATTTATTCATTTAGCTCATATTGCTGCGCAATACTCGCTACAGTTGGAGTATTTATTTTTTATTTCGAAATTTTCACACACGGTGGCGCTGGTGAAGAAGCACGCGCTTGTAAAACCATTCTTTACTGGAAGCAAGGTTGTTTCTATAGAAACAACCTTGCTGGAAAAAACAATTGCCAAATTGTTATAGAAAGATTGCCAGATTG
>JAQIWH010005151.1:0-15262 GCA_034695005.1 Cryptops parisi
CTATGAGTTAATATATAAATGCAATGGTGATACAGAAAACAAAAACAAAACAACAAAATTTAATATTTGTCTGAAAATAGGATATGTTGAAAAAGAAGTTGTTTTTTTAAAATGTGTGCATGACAAGTTGCAGCCGCCATCTGGGCAGATGAGGGCTATCTTTCTTATAGGGAAAGGTAGGTCGTTCAATAAGAGGAATGAATTGTAAGGATATCGTTTGTGAAGACGTTGAGGAATATTGTAAGATAAAATAATTTTGTATCGTTTGGATTCTTTGGTTTCTGGAGAAATCGAGATGGATTTAGTGATGAAGTTAAGTGGATGAGTTGAATTTTTAAAAATTATTAATTGTGGTATAGTCATAATTTTTTTGGTCTTTAGGAAAAAAGATATGGAATGAAATTATAATGAATATACAATTCCTGTGTACTATATACAATAAAATAATATTTTTCGATATTTAGTAAAAGTAGCATTACTAACCCGTTTCACGTTTTTATACACCATTAAGGGTACACGTTCTTGTATCGAATCCCTAGATAATCAACCTACACTATCTTTAAAACTTACAAAAAAAAACTCTTTATCTTGAAACGGGTTCCTAGCATCGCAGCACATGTTGTCTTGACAATTATCAACAAAACCCCAGAAAAAGAAGCAGCAGAAAAGACATTCAAAAGCAAACCCAAATTAAAAACGGATAAAGACAATTAAAAACAGAAACAGTCCTCCTGACACTGTTACAACAACCATCATCTCGAGCAAACTTTCCTACGCCAACAAGAACAAAACCCTCAAGAGCCCTACAGGCGATGGAACAAAAAGGTACCAAAGACCGAAGGCGAAAAACCGAAAAAGAAGAAGAAGAAAAAAAAAACGATTCGTGTTTCGCAGGTGAAACTCCATTTTGGCAACACACAATGGCATGTTATTTGATGGGAGCCCGATGGAACGCAGGGAAAACGTTGAAGGAGAGGAGAAGAAAGTTAATGATAGGAGCTGCTCTTAATGACCGAGATGATGTCTTAATGGTTTTCTTTAATGGCTCGGCTGCTGTCTCCTCTTGTAACGTTTCGTGTCGCATTCGGAACAACGTCGACACCAACCAACCAACCAACTTAACCATCTCCAACGAGGATTTTCCCTTCCCACCCCTCCCCCCTAATATATATCTATATATATACAGGATATATCCATCCATCCCCTCATCCCAAAGACCGACGATGAAGTGAAGGGTTAAGAAAAGTTGATGAGTCATTACGGATAAGATCAATATAAATTGCCTTCTACGCTGGCTGGCATCATTGATGGAAATGGCGCGAGGAGATGAAAGATCTCCCCAAAGCAAAAGGAGGCGCGCGGACCGGTGTGTAATTAAATGGAAATTTTAATTTCGCATGCGTGTAATGGTACTCGTTATAAAAGACCGAAATGTGATGGGGAGGAGGAGGGTGAGTGGAAAGTGGATTTCGAATTGTGCGGCGGCGGAAGAAAAAAGAATTAGGCTCGTAATTCTTTTACTTTTACACGCTCCTTTTTATTTTCATCGAACAAAACTGCCATCAACAGTAACTCGCAAGTTTGACAACTTTTCAATTGTCCAATTATTTCGAGAAGCCGGGTTTCAATTAAAATTCTAGTTAAACCAACTGAACTACACATTTAATTTTTTTTTGAATAATTTTAAAAAAAAAAAGTCTTAAAGAGCTTCCGAAGATCGATCTTCACACCTGTAGGGTCACAGTTAACCTATCGACTGTTTCACCAACCGACTATAATGACACTTTTTTGCAACAACTTTTTAACGAGTCAAATAGCTGTAATTGTTACTAGTAAGTTATTTAAGTTATATATTACACATTATGCGCTATAAATATACAAGTCATATTTAGCAAGTTGTAGCCAGCCCACGGTCTATTTAATGAAAATCCACTGGTGTTTTATTTATTTATAACGATCCAACCAAAATAGTAATTGAAACAATTAGACCCCTGCCCTAGAATCTTAAGAGTAGATCATATGTGTAGTGCAGGATAGTGATACACTGTCCTGCACTAGCACCTAACGTAAAGTAACAAGATGGGTTGCAGTTTCACAACCTTCTTAATATGACTTGGGAGCTACGACTCATTTTTCGATGTAACAATGACATGGCCTTGAAAATATTTTCAGTTTCACCATTGTATTGTTCCCGGATGTTACGATCTATTCCATGTGACTATAATTGACGCGTCTGCAATAATAAGCGAGATATTTCCCTGATACGCTTGAGAAGAAACACCCTGTATACAATATGTGGTGGAGTCGACGCCAGAACGCATTAAAGTCGCATTACGCATTGTTTGACTCGGTACTTTCTGCCACCGAGCCGATAATATACACTATACAGTATACTTTGCGTATACAGGAAGTTTCAAGTAAATACGAATTCCATTAATGCGATTTCGCGTCAAAAGATATCCGCTGAGATGTTCGTTAAAGGAGAGAACCTTTCATTAATATGCGATTCTGTGAGAATGGGGCATTGAGTGAATGAACACTTTTTCACGTATTTCTTTTATTACCCACAATGTGTACAGCATGTGTGGTGCAAATTCTGATCAAGCTTGAATATGTGAAACAAGTGTTTTGGGACCGAGCGATTATGATAACAGCCGCCGATTATATAATACATTATCCGTGATTATATAATAAATTCCACTAAAAAAAAACAATGTTTGCTACCATGTAAGCTTAAATGAAATTACACAGTATACTAGTCAGAGACACTAGATTACCAGTGTTTCTGATGCTAGTATTTGCAGAGGTGATACTTAATATTTACACTGTCTTTTAATTAACGAGACAGTGTGTGAGACGTAACCAGTGTTTATTGTACAGAATAAAACTCATTTGACGTAGCGCATGAACTACTATTACTTTTTTCCCACTACAATACATTGTTAAATCCAACCCTCACTTTTACGAGAAAGAAAACAGAAAGGGTACACAATTTGACCTTTAGCTGAAATTCCCATAAAACTTGTGTAACGATCTCTCCAAGAAACTCTCTGATTAAAGAGGGGTAGAATAAAAAAATAAAATAAAAGAAATCGATAGTAGAAAAGGGGACCTATTTAGTGATTCAGTTGTTGTTTTAGACATTAGGGTTGTTGGCAAGCAGGTGTTTGGTAATGGATTTGACCAACCCATTGGGAGGAAAGTGCAGCACATGATACCAAAAATGGCTACACTGATTGCGGTCGATTGTCTGTTAGATCATTGATTCTTGTGGGTCAACCAGCTGCTGCATTGCAGAACACTCCATTATCCCCTCAACAAAACCCATTAGGCAACAACCCACATCTTCACTACCACTACTCGTAGCCAAACAATTCACTCAACTGCTTTATACCCATTCCCACAGAAATTCCTTCTTTTTTTTACTCTTCGAGATATATCTGCAATGCAACCATGTTCGTCTTCAAACACTCAACTTTTTTTAATAGCAAAACATTTTCTAACAACTTTTGATAACACATTTTATGTTAGTTAAAGGCTAGCGAGAAAGTAAAAAAAAAAGAGAAAGGAATGGATTATAGAGTTCGGCCGAGTGTAGGAGTTTGAAACTCGTTTCCTGAATAGTCGTTGGTAATGAACACTTCATCAAGTTGCGGAAAACCGCAAAAATTCCTAACTTTAAAATATTTATATCATCGACTAATGAATGTAAGCAAGCCACATATTTCTTCTTCCCTTCCAGCTTTTACACCAGGCCTCATTTTCTCAAAACTCACTCTTCTTCGGTACGATAAAGCGAATGTGTGAGTTCATCCGAGCAGAAAGAATAAATTTTGCAACCGAAATTGCACCATCACTTAAGCTAATTGCTTCCACGATTGCATTAAAACACCAAAACGGGAGAGCAAAATGGATGAAGTTGTTAAGAAACGAGAATCATATCCCTAAAACTCGGATTAACTTGTTTCTTTTTAAGGTGGAGGTTCAACTTCCGGCCACGTTAACTAGAACTCCTCATAATCTTGAAACTTCATATACAACACCATAGTGTTGTTTCTGTTTTACATGATTCAGCAAAAAATTATTGATTCGAAATATGCTCTTTCTAAATGAAGTTTTTGAAGAAAAGTCAAACCGCTAACTACTTTTTTTCTACATTTTGTGTATATCTTAGTATGTGTGTGGTGTGTTTGTTTGTGTGTAAAAAAAATTAATGGAAAAAAAATAAATGGAAAAAAAATAAATAACGATACAATGAGCACCACTGAAATATAAAATCAAGATTAATGCAAAAATGTTTCCCTGTCATTGTCTATCCTAAACGGAATGTGATGAAGTATGGTGTATGATGTGTGATGAAGATGTATTTTCTCAATACGCCCCCGTGGAAATGAACAGTTGCATTAACAATGCATTAGAACGCTCGCTAATATAAAGCATAGAATACATAGTCCTCGACTTGTGAAAAAGTTACGTTCTGCGCAAACAGCTCAAACATTAAGAATCGCACATTTAAAGTTCTCAAAAACTGATTGAATGTTCATTCACTTTCCTGCACCATCGACACAAAGTCGCATAGCAACACAATTTTTCTCTCCTACAACAAGCATCAGGAAAAAAGTTTACTTCTCAGCGAAATCGTGCGTAAAGAATTCGCATAAATCTAGGACTTCCTTGCACATAACTCTTATTAACTATTCCCTAGGCTCTAGTTTATAAACAGTATAAACACGATAGTAGTTTAGTTGTCCTACCTCACACACAGAGAAAAAATAATACAAACAAATTCATGAATTTCGACATGAAAGTTAGCTTCTGAATACCAAAACGAAACAGAATAAAAAAATCAATACGACTCCAGTCTGCTGAAAAACCTTACATAATATGAAGAAAAAAACCACTCACACCCTTTAAAAAACACGAAACGAAAAAAAAAAACTACTAAAACGCTACCTCTCTTCACAGAGATACAACCAAAAACCAAAAAAAAAGAGCTAACAAAAAACCTACAAATGAAACATAAAAAACACTACCTTATAGACCTTACCAACACACTGAACACACACGGAGCACATACACATCTAAAGGAGCCTAGAGCAATAACTAAATTAGAACTCAGTTGTTTCTTTGGCTGCTTTCCCCCAACCCCCTTTAGAGTACTTGGGGGACCGCGACCGTTAATGCATTCCGTTGCCAGAAATGGTGGAAACCTGCTACACGTCAGTCGCTATACTAGAACCGCCACTAGCAGCAGTAGTAGTAGTAGCAACTGTAGTCTACGTAAGGAGAGTAATACAGTGTGTGTACAGGGGGTATGGTGACGAGGAGTGTCAGCAGCGCCCAAAGTGCATTAGACGGAAGCTGCGACATTCATCACTGGCTTTTGGTCCCTAGTGACTGCCACCTCCGCCACCGACCGATTAACCAGACTCAACATGCCAATGAAACCACCTTGCACCAACCACAGTGCTGCTGCTGCTGCTGCTTCTACTACTTCTAATACTACTACTATTACCCCTACTGCTGCTGGTGGTGGTGCCTTTATTGCCAGACGCATCAACCCTACTGAGCAGAGAGAGCCTTAATGAGAACGGCGGCATAGGCAATGTGTGCGCGTGCTGCCTGTGTATGTAGGTAGCTATGTGTTCTTGGTTGGCATAGCGAAGTTTGAGAGTTCCAACTTCTTCCTCCAACTTATTCCAAAGCAATGGCCCCAGCTGTTGTAGGAATAACAATGAAATTCCCGAGTCTTCGCGGGGGAAAAATAATTTCGTAGTCGCTGAGGAATATTGAACCACCAACCGTTTAAAAAAAAAAACACCGTACATAAAATACTTCCACCTTTGATGAAATGGCAATCAAGTGAACTTTGTTTTTTTTAATACCATAGAAGCGCAGTTTACATCGAAGGGTTATTGGTTATTTTCCATATCCTTGGCAGGAAATTCCAAACGCAACAGAAATCGGTATAAAATACATGAATAATTGACTGTTAAACATTATACAGCTGGTTTCCAAATAACATTCTTTTCACTGATGTACTAGTACTCAAATAACGATAAAGCACTCGATTAATAGTAATAATAGACAAACACTACTGTGATTTTAACCACGATTTTAAAGCGCAGGAACTTGTGAAATCGACAGAAAACATCGCGACATTTCATTTGGCGAGACGAAAACGTCGTTCATAGCAAGTCGTAAAGCGAGGTTAAAATATTTTTGTTACAAATACCCTGTGACTATAAAATGATTTGTAATTAAAAAAAAGGGAGTACCCTGTATACTCTTTATAGAACGGTGTTTTTTACGTTATGCATCGTTCGCGTGCCGTATCTTCTCTATAGAGGAGGCACATCCGTTAGGCAAAACCGTGCTTTCTCTATGGAGGAGGCACAAGCACATCCGCTCTTCCGTTTCAACGAGAAGTTTTCACTTGTAATTTACTCTACATCCCTCTACTCGAGAAAGATGCATAGCATCAAAAAGAAATTAAAGGAAAATTCTTCCTACCTAGCTAGAATTAGATTCATGCTGGGATTGTTAGTGCCTGGTCCCGTCGGACTCCATTTTATCGTGTAGATTTCTTTGCTGTGCGCTTGCAAATCATGTACACACGTGTCCTGTTTCATACTCCAAATCTGCAACATAATTAAAAAAATGATACATTTAAAAAAAAAAACTGCAACATAAAATGTAAACTTAACTCTATTATGAAATAAACACTAAAAATTCACTCATGTTTACGCGGATTAGACATGGGAGGTGTTTCAAAAGTAACATGTTACAACATTGACCAACTCATTTCAGTGTTTTCTTTTTATTAATATACAAAGACTGAATACAAGTCAAACGAACACCGTATTTACAACATACCTATACTTACAGTCATTTGCATAGTATACTTTTGAAACACCCAAAACTCTAGCTTAATATTTACAAGAACCTAATGTAGTACAAGAACTCGTTTTATGCGATTTCGCTTATATATGCAACGAGTGATGGTTCAATTTCTCGTTTTAGGCAAGAAAAATTTGTTGTAATATATTTATGTGCGATGAGACACAATTTACTGAACGTTCACGAGGTTTCAACATTCATGAAAATTTCAATTCACCTTGTCAATAACAACAGGCAGAGTAACTTCACCACTCCTCGGCCCACTTCCGGTTGCTTCGCTTAGCAATAAATTGAAATTTTCCTAGCGTTTGGATAATTATTTGTACTCGTGTATTTTAAAATAATGATACAAAACTAAACTTAAGAAAAGGGTTTTTAGTTTAATTTAATTTTAATTATTGTGGAAAGTCTTTACGCCTATAGAACAAAAATAAGTATTCTATCAATAGTTAAGTTTAACGTTAAGTTGATAAAACGCTTGTTAGTTTCTTAAAAATATTAAAATACCGGTACTAAAATATCTGTATATATATAAATTTTGTTCTATGCGAGGTTGGCGCGAAACAGAATCCTCACATAAATCGATGACCTCCTGTACCCATGAAATATCGTATCGGCAAAATATAAATCACGTCATTACATGAAATAATGAAGTCGGTGTATAAGATACAGTATACACCACGTGTATCTAGTTGAAAAAAGTAAACCAACACAGGTTCTTTAAAGATACGATACACGAACAACTTTAACATTCGTCTCTTCACATAAGAGTGGATCAATGTAGGGTTGACACGATTCAAAATAAATCGGTTCAGTACAAATGAACATAAATATAACCGGCGTTTTAAATGTGGTTTACAACAGAAGAGAATGCCAAGATAGTGGGAGGAAAGGAGGGGGGGAGGAGAATTGAAACCGAGGTTGATAAAGGGTTATAGGCACAGGCTTGAAGGACAGGGAAAAAGAGAGTTGAGTGAGTGAGTTTAATTAAGCTTCGAGCTCGTTTTCTTTTTCAATCAACTCCATTAACTTGAGATGAAATTAAAAGCCCCCTAACAGTCATTAATGAAGCGCAAGTTGAATAAAATTAAATCCCGCACCATACAAAACCCCTCACAAGAAGGGACCCTTTTTTTTTTACAAACCCCCCTCTATACCTTTTTCTTCTCCCAGGCATTTTACCCCTTTTTTTCTCCTCACCTTTTTCCCCCAACTAAAAAAAAAATTAAATTAAAAAAAAAATCCTCTCCCAAGCTCGGCTCTTTTTCTCAGTATATACTAAATGACACTGCTAGTCAATATCCTTTTTCATCAACATTTTTCTCTTAAATAAAAAGGAACTTTTCAGAAGAAAAGTGCATAAAGAAAATTAACAAACCTAAATTTTTTTTCTTGCGTATGTATAAAAGTTTAAGCCAAAAGAAGAAAAAAAATCTATTCTAAAAGTAAATGAAACACTATCTCTTTTCAAAAGAACACAAAAGTTAACTGATTAAACGTGAACTTTTCATAAAGCAGCTAGTTTCGGATGTTTGTCTTCGAATTCAAAAACAAAATAAAATTAAATAAAATAAAAAATTCACACAAAAAAAAAATCTTGTTCGTTTGTAAAGTGAAGTATTTTTTTCATAACTTTCTTTAGCAAAAGTAAATATTAAAAAACAAAATCATAAAAAAATTTTTTTTATCAAATTCCCCATTAATGTAAGCTTATTCGTTTTCAAACCTAAGAGCAGAATGCAATTAATCCGAAGCATATTAAATTTATCTCACAAACAAAAGACTTACACGAAGTTTAAGCCGAAGAACGTTTTCAAAGATATCAAACAATGAAGAAATATTATTCGATTTTTTTTTTGTTAAAAAAGATGCATCCAATGGAAATAAAGTTACTACAAAGACGAATAAATTAATACATATCAAAGTCGGATTTAATGAGATATTCAAATCTTAAGTTTTCGTTACTTGAAAAAAATACGTTTAGAGATAAAAACTCACAAATTCTGGAACACAAAAATCTATTACTGTATATATAAACTGTCTTTTTTTCTGAGTCATTTCCTAAAAAAATGTAAATTATTATCTTAAATCTTGGAAATAGAATAAAATCGATATAGAATTAATAGAAATAAAACAAATCGAAAACATGGGAAATTGGTGGCACCCAGACCTAACACAAACATTTTGCATTTTATACAATTACGCGAATTTGCTAAACACGCGAATTTCTAGGAACTCATCTGACGTATAAAACACAATTTACCTATGAACATGTGTGGTTAAAAAAAGGCTATTATTTCCGCTACTAGTAGTCAGCTCGTGCTATAGAAAGGAAAGGGCGTTGTTTATTATGCAAAGTGAACATTAAATAATGTGCAACAGCCAACTCCACCACGTGACGGAATGCTACAACACAAAGCGTTTATGACACATACAGTACATCCATCTGGGTCATAATAGCGTTACGTTTGCAATCCACTTTACATCATATCAAATATCGTCACCCGTGAAGATACATCGCGACGTTTGTTATTGTACCCCACTCTTATTGTTATCAAGTCAACTCTCTTCCTCAATACTCGCTACTTTGAAAAGTAATCACTAATGAATTCTGCATTGTCCACGTAGCACAAAAAAAAAGAAGTCAGAACATCCAGAAAATGTCTCTTCCAACAATGTCTTTGTCGAAATGTCTACCCTTTAAAAAAAACCAAACCTGCCGTATCTAGCGAGCGTTTAATGGAGTTGGTTACAAGATGACGCAGCACAAAGACGACGGGCGAGGTATAAGACAGAAAACAAGCGACTGGTCGTTGAAGCAACAGCATCCCAGAAAATGAAGAGGGCGATCGTGACACGAGAAGAACAGCCACGAGTCATTACGAGAGCCCCTTACTACAAGACAAGCAAACGCTCATCAATCCTCTGCGATTAGCTACTACTGCTGACAGCCGCCTGTCTATTAAACGATGGATGGATCACACCAAAATTGGGTGGCAGCGAAATGATTATCACAAAAGGTATACACGCAATGAGTGAGACCGACCTACCTACTGCTACTGCTACTACTATAGCGCGAGCATGTTAATTTTCCAGACCACCACGACAAAGCTATAAAAATTACCGCTCGCGAAAATGGTTTCTCTCTTGTTTACATAATGTCCCTATCGAGGTTACACACTCGAAAATTCATGTCAGTAATTACCATCAAGAACCCAAGATGTTCCTTTCTAACCATTTCTAAAGCACACTATAATAACCTATTCACCTGGTTCATATCTTCCACTACGACAATTATGGTTACATCTTTCCGAAAACATACCCCCCCCCCAACTACTATATCTTTCCTAACATTTAACATGTACTTTGCCAACTTTACGATAACTGTTACTCATCATTTACCCAACTATTAATGCCGCATCACGCAGAAACCTGCGGCGCGTGACAAATAACTTAAATAAATTCATTCTCATAATTTCGTGAAAATCATCGCACTAAATTCGCATTCGAGTCAAACGTGTCAATGTAACTGCAATAACCTCGCCATATAACTCCGAAATGTGTGTAATGTGAAACTCGACACACATACAAAAAAAAGTCCAAATTCACTTCGCATTTTAGCATAATTTCCATTAAACCTACAACTGATTTGATATGGCCTCAACATCCTAATGTGAGTTCGCCGAACTAAAATTTAACATATTCACCATCAAAGTGAATCGCGGTGAATGCAATATTCAATTGGGGTGGACAATGGAATTTCATGCTGCAACTCATTCCACTGCATTAAAAGCGGAAAACACCAATAATTTTTATACCCATCAACATCTTTGCAATTCATGATATAATAATGCAATAAGCAACAACATCGAAATGAGATTCAAGTTGCAACGTTACCAATAAACGCTGTATACAGAAGGTATTCGATATATGCGAGATTTGCGTCTGCGCAAACCTGACGCCAATCAAAAATCGCATAAAAATCGGAAAAAAATTAGAAACTCGAATAAAAACTGAAAACTTTCTCTATATAAATAGTCATCGATTTATACTACAGTAGAGCGTCGATTATCCGAACTAATTGGGGGACATGGGTGTTCATAAAACCAATTTTGTTCGTATAATCGGACATTAATAGTTAAAGTGCATATATGAAAATAAAAAGATAGGTTTCTATGTTTACGGGTTCAATATACTGTACGTTTATATTTTATTACATACATATTACATATGTATTCCACAAGAAAGTTTGAAAAAGCTTAAAGCTTTCTTGGTCTTTCAGTGTATAATACTGTTCGCTTCTCTTTAGCATTTTATTTAGCCGTAGGAAAGTAAAATAAATATTAGAACACTAGACTAGAATGTACAGCATACGACTGACACAAATATAAAGTAGAATCCCAGCACACACACTCGATTACTGGTGTTCGGATGACCATTCGTTCGCATAAGGGACATTCAGATAATCGACGGTCTACTGTATTTTAAATATCCGACATGAAAAATCCTCTTAAATGCTAGTAATACACGATAAACTTTGCTATTATGCGATTTTTTTGCGGTGGTGCACGAGTGACCGAACAGATTAAGTTTCACCGTTTCACAGAATTTCGATACGTGTGATTTTCAATATTTTCGCAGAACGTAATCCTCACAAATGTTTCCCATATTTCAAAACTTCCTAAAAACATAATTCATCATGGTCGCTCTCTCTTGTTTCTATACACTAGGTCATCACGACGCCACAATACTGATCTGTTAACATCGAATACATTATGGTAATAGTGCTGTTCGTTACGCCAAAAAAGAAGTGAATAGTTTATCTCGTACAAAACAACCTTTTTGAGATGTATTTACTGGCACCTTACTTTGGCACACCCAAGTTGAGAGGTTGCCAAAGCACACACACACACCCCTAAAGAAGCAGGCAAACTTTTTTTCAAGGGAAAGAAACCGTATGGGACAAAGACCAAAAATATATGTGTGGATAAAAAGAGAGTTAGGGAAAAACAAGACTTCAGCAGAAAAGAAAGTTCAAAATAAAAAAGAAGAAGAGTTTGGGATTAGAAGTAATAGGAGAAAAAGCTAAGTGGTCGTCGTAGTCGACGACGTTGTCGTTGACAATGTTGGGATTCGATTAAAACTCTTTCGCGAGATAAGATCAGATCCCGACAGACTGGGAAAGAAATAAGGAAGAAGTTGGAAGTTAAAAGAGAAAGAGAGCGAAAACTGTGACATGTGGTAGAGAGGCAGCCATACACACACACACTTTTTCCTTACAAGCTGAATTGAAAAAAATATATATATATATAAAAATAGGAGGAAAAATCCCTTGTGTGGTAGTAGTTTGAAGGGGGCAAAATCAAATTTCCATGTTTCGCACGGAATCGGTTCCTTTAGTTCGCGCTAAAGGAGACAAACTACAGCAGTAAAAACAGGCGTTTTGCTAAAAGTAAAGTGAAGAATGAAAGCGCGCACACACATACACCAAAAAAAAAAACTAGACACATTCGAAATGGTTGGTGATGGCAATAATGATTTCCAAGATCAGTTGAAGCAAAGTTCGAACCTTAGGAAGCGAAGGAAACTAGAGGAAATTGAAGAAATCCCATTGTGAACAATTTCACCAGCCATGGGATCGCTTCCATTTTTTTTTCTCTCCCCCTCTCCCAAAGATAAGGCAAAAAGATAGGAAGAAAAAAAATTAAAGTGACACACACCTAAGGAAAAAAAAATTGTTTCACCGAAATGTTTCGGTGACAAAATTTTCAAACATTTTTTTTTTAAAGACTCGCAACTGAACTCGTGAAAAACGTTAATTTGCAATTCTACCGACCAATTGAATACTTCGAAAATTAATCAATGGCATTGAAACCATAAATGTGACCAAAATGATGTTGAAGTTGTCACCAACTTGTGACCAAAAAAAAAAATCACAAGTATGCTAGAATTTTATATACGCGTACTCCAAATATTTAAAGTACTTTAAGTGATTACTAGTTATTTAAAGTAATCACGTACTATCATGTACTATCTCTATAACTAAAAGACTCCATTCTGCGTGCGTTCGTGAATGAGTGTATGCGTGCGTTCGTGAGTGAGTGAGTGAGTGCGTGCGTTCCTTTTTCTCTGGGTGGCTCAGCATCATCAGGTTACACCGCGTGAAGGGCTGCTGTGTTCATTATTATTATTTTATTTCAGACCATGGGTCCATAATTGACAAAACACAAAACAAAAAACAAAATGCAAGACTTATAAAATAAGATTTACATGTTTAAATAAGAGTTTATGAAACAAAACAAATTGTGCTTTGGAAGCATGTGGAAATTCAAATATTTTTTTTCTTATATATAAAGGAAGAGAATTCCATTTATTAAAGGTATTATAGGGAAAGCGCTTATCCAACCAGACCGAGGTAATCTCCTCCAATTGAAATTTGTAAGATCTAATCATCCTAGTACTATGATGGTATACAAAGAATTGCTGGAAAAAGTGCAATGGGTGAGAGGGATCTTGTAAGAATTTTGGAATTTCACGTAATCGATGAAACGTTATCAAATTTTTAACAGTTAAAATTTGTAATCTCTTACATTTATTGGTAATGGAGACATATGGGCTCCATCCAAATAAAGCACGTAATAAATGTTATACTAACATTTATAAAAACACTAGAATACACCACTTTTTATAATACCTAATATACACTTTACATTACAATAATTTTTTTCCATACTTTCAACAATAAATACAACAACAAACTCGGCACTTGAAAAAGACAAAAAATACTCGTAAAATCGGAGTTTGTGACGTCATCGATTACCCCGAAAAAACCACGCCCCCCTCTCTCCGATGCTGATTTTCAGCAGTGATGCACTTGTGCTTTTCTACCACATTGTGGGGAGTGATGGGGGTCAAAAAGAGACAACAATTACCCTCGCTCATTAGACATGAAATATTCCTCGGTTAACAGCGTAATTACCATCATTACGAGCTCGTTGTAGCGCTTCCTACGCACAAACGTAGGCTGACGTTCAAATCTAGGCCAGCAGAAGGAGAATGAAAAAGCACGGTTGGCGGAAGAAAAAAAAACTTTTAAGAGATGATACGATTAGCTAGGTTATTTTTTTTTCGCTTTCTTCCACTAAAAAGATGCATTTCTTAACTAATAAGATTCAACGTAATGTTGGCTTGCGTTCACAATCGCACGTTATAAGTAGATACACAGTTCATTATGACTTAACTACTACACTGCTCACAAAAATTAGAAAAGATTTCAAAATGGAATCAAGATTTTGAAATATCCCCCGATTTTTGTGAACAGGGTATGGTATTCCCATTGTGTACATTTGATATTTAACCAATTTTTGTTGTTAAAATAACCAATAGCTTTGAAAGATTAATAATACTGCATCTAACTTGCTAGGTTGATAGTTGTCGATATCCGGTTGTTGCATTTTGAGTACCACTGAACTATGCTTCTGGAATACCTTCAATAATTCAAAAACACGCGCTCGAAAGACACTGTTCTTTTAGAGTGCGATTTTACATACATGTTAAATTTTATTGTAAATTGAAAATTTTAAACTTCTTTGTTATTCTATACTAACGGAGCCCAAACGCGCTGCTGTTAATCATTAACCATTGCCATTAACTTATTTTTCAGTTTAAAAAGCAATTTTCGACGGTCTTACAGAAGCATAGTTCGGTGGTAGCCTACTCAAAATGCAATGCAGCAACCGGATACCCACAACTATCAACCCAGCGATATAGGCTACTGTGTTATAATACAATATTAATAAAATAACCATTCGTATATATCAAAAAAAAAATCAAGTTTATAAAATATAAGTTGTTATAAACAAGTTGGCCCTAATTTTTTTTTATAAATCTGAATTTAATAACCTAATTAAACGCAATTAAAATGTAGTTAAATTTCAATCTAGTTAAATGTAATTTAAAAATTATAATTAGCAAAAAGTTTATATTTGATACGGTATTTATAATTATGAAATATATTTAGAAAACGGTACCAAAAAACGTGACAGAAGATTGAAAAATAAAACGATAATTAGAAAATCGTACAAAATTATTTTTTGCATACTACTATTAACACTCATTTTCATTAATTATAATTTTTATTAAAAAAATTTAAATAAACATTTACTATGGCCTCGTGTTACTTTTTTTACAAAATTAATTAGATCATTTTCCTTATTTTTTTTTTAATCTATATATTTTTTATAAAAAAATCGCTATTATCTAAAAACATAAATAAACAGTAATAATTAATCTAATGTAGTTCGGAAAAAACTTATGTAAAAATCATATATCCGGTCTCAAACAAAAAATATAAATATTAATA
>JAQIWH010005152.1:0-15257 GCA_034695005.1 Cryptops parisi
ATTAATAAGTAAGTTTCATCCAGATTGAATGTACGCTTCGATACCTAATCTCGGATAATCACGATAAATTTCGTACTCACGGGCAGCAGTTCGGATCGTGTTGCGCCTGCGCATACGTAAGTTTCATTCAGATTGGTTATACTGTTGCGCCTGTGCATTACGTGCGAGTTGGAGACAGATTCAGGTGCGAGATCGAGTTCGAGTTTACACTTTTACACTTCAATATTCAATGGATCAATCAAGCTTGATTCATTTGAGAGCGCGTTTCACTTTTCGCGAAAAGCTTGCAGTCGAGATGGTTTTAGCTCTTTTTGTCACCACGCCATTGTACAAAAAAACTCAAAATTCAACACAAAAAAATTCAAATTGGATTTGTTTGAATTCGTCACAAAGAAATTAAAAAATGATTTGTAATAAATAATAATTACTGTCTTTTGTCAGTACAAAGTTTAGTCTATTTGGATCGTTTTGTTATTCTTTCACGATTGTTTACACATTTAAAAGCAGATGAAAAGCATACATTGGGCTTATTTTTGAAAACATGGTACTTACGCGTGATACGATCCGCGTGATACATGTTTTAAAAACATGATACCTAATATTAAAACCCTAATTGATACATGGTACTCAACACAAAAAAGTTTTCGCACGTGGTGATTGAGTTAGGGCTAACTACGATAAATTACTCAATATTATTATTAAATCGTAGTTAATTATCATTAACTTAACATTTAATCGTACGTACATGTTTACATTGACATCTGGAGGCCAGTATTTCGCAATGGCATCCAGAATGATGGAAAACAGATCTTCACCTTTATGGATTGTCGCCATGCAAATACGACTACTGTCTATTGTACCCTATTGATGTTTGCAAGATTTGTCAGGGGAAGCTGCTATAGTAAACTCGGATAGGACGAAACCACCTCTTTCTACACCCGGATAGTACGAAACCTCCTCGCCTTTTTTGGAGTTATAGCGCTATTTTAACTTATAGCGTTCTGGATGATATTATTGTTAAGTTAATGATAATTAATACGATTTAATAATAATATTGAGTAATTTCTCACAGCTAGTAAGTTATAAATTTCAGTTTAATTGCATTTTTTAAAGAAAAAAGTAAATCAACTCACACCAGCAGCAAAACCAAGGCTTCCATCAAGGAACCTTCGCTGTATAAAAAACAAAACCAAAAATTAGTATTAACAACAAATAGTACCCAGCTTATAATACCATGATTACAAAACTGATATGCAATACAAATAACGTTGAATTTTGCACCGATAATTGAGTTAGTTTTGCATCGCCAATTGGTTCTTTACAAAATTAACTTGTTTTAGGATGTGTAACATGATTGACAATTAGTAACATAAAAATGAGTTCCATAATAAAGAAACTAATATATTTAAATTATGTTATCTATACAGAATATCTCGTGTAATGCAATAACAAGCATATCAATTATAAAAGTTGTTAATAATTTAGTGTTCATGTGATAAAAACAAAAGATATAAGATCACTGAATAGCATTTGTTTAATACAAGTGAACATTTAAAAATTTTATACTGCATTTTTGATTAACTTTTATTATTTAGTTGGTATCACATGGTGACTTGTGACTTGCACCTGGTAATAAAAATCTACCAGGTGCTCCAAACAAAATCCATGCAGTTTTTAGGTTAACCTCCTTGAAAAAAAAAAGGTAACTTTATTGGTTAATTAAAAGAAATAAATTAAAAAATTGTAAGTCATTAACACCAATAATTGAAGGCTTGCCCAGAATGACGTTGTATAGTTTTGAGTAAATGGCAAAAGTGGTATTCAGCAACACATTGATTGTCACATATTAAGTGCCCAATTTCGAAGTGATATATATATCACTTCGAAATTGGGCACTTAATATGTGACAATCAATGTACATATATGTACATTTTAGATAGGTATGAGTTTGTCTATTGACAGCCCTAGCTAGGCCCATATATGAAGCAGTTTTCCATACTAATCTCAATATTGAAATATTGGGTAACATACGTTATTCTGGGCAAGCCTTCAATTATACAACTGTACTTTTTTGATTAGACGCTCACCTCTCTATTGTTGGTACTTGCTTGTACTTGGTTATGGGTTTATTTTGCAGGTCAGGTTAAGAAAAAAAAATCATACATTTAATCAGTTTTTGTGTTTTTTCCTAACCTAACCTGCAAAATAAACCCATAAACCAAGTACAAGCAAGTAGCAATTCAAACGAGGTGGGCATCTAATCGAAAAGTATCATAAAAACAAAAAACAAAGGTGGAAGCACTTTTAACCACGTGGGTGATTAACGTATTTTAGACAAGAGAAGTCAAATCATTTCAAATTTAGATGCAAAATTCAAGAAATTTTAATATCAAGTTTCATTTTCAATAACAACATAAGGAAGCTTAATAACACTGATATACTGTATACCTGTGAAGATTGTACAACAAATACTAATGCTGCACCGGCAGCTGTTAATGCCCATGTAAACAATGTTCCAAATAATGCCTGTACGGCCGGGTCATAACCTTGTATCATCTTTAAGTCTCAACTTGGCATTATTTTGTAACCACAAATTTTCACTAACTTAACACCATCTTCAAGACTGGAAACTGGAAAGTTTACGACCCTTATTATAATAACTAGAGCGTCACAGATATGAAAACAGGTGAATTTCCGGCTCCATGGTAACCTTACCTACATATCTGCACCTCACCTTAAACTACCCAAAGATAAATAAAAAATGCATATATTTTAAAATATAAATTGTATTTTTTATTAATATTTAATTTTTAGTGAATTAGTAACGATTTTAAGTTAAGATTGTTTAAAAACAAGTGAAAGCGGTGGTTGTGAATTGTACCAATCCTCGTCTAGGATTTAAAATTCAGGTTTTGTTGTTGTTGGATGATGGTAAAATAAGCCGTGGTACGTGTTGACGTTTATATTTTTATTTTGAGGTTTCATTGCGAGTGGTAAAACTTAACATTGTAAATGAACGAAACATAAGGTACTACTGTTTAATTAAGCGCACATTAAATTTAAATAATCTGTACTTTTTGACATGATTTATGTGTGATAGTGTTGTGCATCATTCTTGATTTTACATCAGCTGATTACAACTTGAAATAACAGTAATTTAGTTATTAGTATTGCTCAATCAGTTAATAGAGATTAACTGTTAGCGAAAGAAAAGGTTTTGTTGGTATAGTTTATGTTTACAATTTCTTGCATTAAATAAAAATGTTTACATTAAATCCTTCTCCATTACTTATTCAGAATGTTGTTGCAAATGCATAACTGGTTTATGCATTTGCAAATTAGTTTGTAGTTGCAAGAATAAGATTATGCAATTTATAATGCAGTTGCAAGAATATGATTTATGACAAATCCTATTATTTGGTACTTTATTGAAAGGGAATTCTACGGTATAGAATTTTACCTCAGATTTCAATAAAAACTACAAGCTTTTCATTTTGTGAGAAAAAATAATATAAACATCTGTATGCACGAATGGAAAATATATTTCGCTATTATGCGATACTGATTGACGTCTAATCTAACTCCCCTTTACACAAGCACCACCCAGTGTGAGCAGTAGGCCTAAATAGCCTAATAGCATAGATAAACATCAAAATTTGTATCGCATTTCTGCAGGCGCAAAAGCATATACTATTTTTTACCACAAAATAAGAAGCTTAAAAATATAGTTTTCATCCAAATCTGACATGTTACCTATATCGTAGTGTAGCCAATAAAAGTGATGCATATATAGGTATTTGTGGTTTAAGAATCGACTTCCGTTAAGGTATGTCATTTTGCTGTCACATGAACTTTATTAAATCGAAAAAATGCCAGAACGATAATGAAATGAGGATGAAAGAGAGCACTCCGAGAAATCTGCCTCCATGGTGTCAGACCCCACACTGCACGAGTGGGAGACGAACTCGCCACCCAGCGTGCCAAAGGAGAATGTCCTAACCACTGGGCCAAAGCGGGGCCCTGATGTATATTATATGTATCATAATGGCAACAAGAACTAATTTGAAAAAACAATTACTTCCTTTCTTATTAGTTATTGGCTTGCCCAGTAGACAATTACTTGTTTTCATTAATATATGAGAGTAGTGAACGATAATGTTTGTGAACAATGATGATAGTGAACATTGAACAATGTTTTTGACTTTGTGGTGGCAGAGCATTCACCTCTGGCAGTAATGGCGTGGGTTCAGCTCATGTGGATTCAGTTTGTAGTCCGACACCATGGGGCCAGGTTTTCTCAAGGTTCTTCCGTTTCATCCTGCATCATAAAACCCTATTCCGTTTTCATCACCTCGTCATGTCTGTATTTCCTGATTTAATGAAGTTTGGGAGCCGAATGTCATAGTCGTAACACCAGTCGATGCTCTCATTATTCTCCAAGTACATACCTGTAGGCCGTAGGGATATCATACTTACTAGTTTAGTGTCCATGCAATTATTCATAACAATAAGTCAGTTTTTCTTCACTACAGAGTAGTGTGCCAATTTTAAGTCACTCTTGATGTACCGTATTTTTGCGAATAACCTATGAGACACACTCAAATATAAGATGTAACTTTTAAGGTTTGAGTAAAAAATTAATTATATAGGTTGCACCCGATTATAAGACACACACATGAGATACCGTACACCTGAGAAACAGCACGTAAAACTGATTGGCTCTAATGTAATGCGTTTTGAAATAAAGACTGGAGGATACTGAAGACTTCCCCACATTCATATATTTTTAAGTAATATAATTTTTTTATTGTACCTAGTTGATTATTATAACTTATGTAAGATGCCTACAAGTATAAGACTTAAGTAGAGACAGCTTTGTGTAAAATCTGTACAAGAGGCACCATATAATCGCGAAAATACGGTATTTCATTGTTATGGATTTTCCAGTTTGTCATTTATTTGGAAAAACTATTTTCTAACTTCGCCAGATAATTAGATAGAACCCTACTCTAATCAAAAAATATATCTATTAAAAACATGCGGGCTTAAATTTCGGATTGTTGTACTACTTACTGGATCTTAAAGGTAATGTCCTTCAGTGTTTCCCAAAGTGTAGTAAGTAGGTGTAATGAGGAAGGTTATTGTTATTTGAATGATTTCCAGCAAATATTCTTGGAATTGAATAGGCATATTTTTTAGTGATTAGTTTCGTTTAAAATAAACATACTGTACTTAAGCAAGAAGACAAATATAGATAATTTATGTTATAGCTTATATGAATATTATATTTTGTACATGTATCCTACCTTTCTTCAATCTATTTAATCCATAATTTAATCTAAGTTTATAACAGTAAAGTTAAGCAATATCTGTGTACATTAAAGTTACTGCATTAAGCGTCAATATGTTTCACTTTTTGGTTTCACTTAGATTGTAGATGGGTCTTAAATTTATTATGGAGATTTTACCATATTTTTTATCAGTAATGTTATTAATGTTATATTTTTCAGATTCGTGAAAACTGAATTTGATATTGGGATAACATCACAACACGGTGCGGACAGACTACTAATAAACATGGGAGCTCTAACTAGCAGGCAAAATGCTGGTGTTGAAGAAATGGATGTTATCACAAGCCATGCTTATCGATATCCTCCAAAGACAGGTATCTTGGATAGTTTTTCATCTGATGTTTCTATCAAAACTAAATGGAAATTCTTGCAACAGTCTTTACCCAAAGCAAACATGATACAGTCTCGAATTATGGAAATGTACTTTGAATGATTTTTATAGAAAAATTTATTATGAAGTTTGGTGTTAAAAATGATAAAAAAAAGTTTGAATATGCTATTTAGGTTTAATTTATGCTATTTATCAGGTCAGAGAAAGATAGTTTTGTTTTGTTTAGTTAGGCTATTTAAATAAAAACCATGCATATTATCGCTTATACTGTACACATGGTTTGCTTTTTTATTTATTATAGGAAGTTACTTTGGAAATCATTTTATAATGGGAGGAGAACGATTTGACACGCCTCAGCCAGAAGCCTATTTATTTGGTGAAAATGCTGATTTGAATTTTTTGGGCAATAGACCCACTCCTGTGAGTTTGAACTTGATTAATTATTTTAATATTTTTGTTTTATGTAAATGTGATGATTGAAAAATGAAATGGTTCTTTTCCCCTTAGTTTCCTTATCCTGCTCCCCAAGCAAATGAACCTACCAAAACTTTGAAGAGTGTTGTCAACATTAGAAAGGAATCACTGCGATTTGTCAGGTGTTCTTGATTATAGGGTCTTATTTTACATTATCGCTAGTTCAGTTAAAAATTAAGATTCTAATCTTATTTTGTGATGTGTAACATATTTCAGAACTAGCGATGATAATGACAAATTAACTTCAAATGTCCCAATGGAACCACCTACCAAATCCAACACGCGCTACAATATAGAATTCATATTCGATTGTGATGTTTGCTGTACCATTACTATCTACTACTTTTGTACCGAGGAAGTCACGGCTAATGGAATCATGTAAGCTTAATTTTTTTACTTATTTTGATATTATTTCAGGGGGGTATGCACAGTTATGTGTTGTTAATAGCTTACTATAATATAGTCTATTTCAGCTTCATAGCATACTGTAGAATTTGTTTGCGCCTGAGATGCCTACCTACTCACATGATGTGTATCCATACACTTAAGGCATAAATGTTGCTGTGCCTGCACACTTCAGAATATTACTACGTATTTTGTTTCTGTTTGGGTATCACTAAAATTGAAATGATGATGACTAGGGGTCACAATCGATAGATCGATAAATGAAAATCAATTTGGAAAAAAAGTTACAATAAATATGCGATAATTGACTTGCATTTATCGGTAATTGCGATTCCTAATGACAACACATTGAGGATTGAATATTAAATCTTGGTTGTAATTAAGTAAAGTAGCTTTAATATGATAAGGTGGGGAGATCAGTAGTGGATTGCATCTCTGGAAGTGGATGGTATAGACATTAATGTTGTTCAAACAAAGGATCACTTAATGGCTTCTTAAGTGGTCATCATCAGCAATGGTAAAGATGATGAGATTGCTTATCTCATTGTTGAAAAATGTTCAACAAAAATAACCAACTACTTGCTCGTAGACTAAAGACTTCTATGATAATATATACAAAGTTCTAACTGTATACCAGTTTACATGGTATGTCATGGAAAGGAAAGGCACATTCACTGTGCAAAAGCAGTTACAGAAAGCATAAGTTAAACTTGACTTGCTTGGCTGAAGTGATAATACACACTGAGTAAAAAAAGCTAATTTCACTACACCTAGTGAGTTTAAATGTTACATTATATTAGATGCCAGTACCCATAATACCCTGAGTCAACAAGTCATGAGATGTTTGTATTCCACACAATACATCAACATAATACAATAAATGAATTGAAAGATTAAGACTTTGTCTTATTCAGTATACTGTAGTTGAGATGATTAAATATTATATTGCTATGAATATTGTACAAAAGTTTACAATACATGAATTTAACATAACATTTTTTGTTGTAAGCAGTATTTCATAGTTTGCACCTTAACTGATTCTGTAGTACGATATAAACCTGGAATGGAGTATAGTACTGTACTAGGGCACACAACATTGTCTATTCTTTTTTTTGAACAATCTACTTTAATGTTTTGCAAGGTTGCTGGCTGGCTGTTTACTAAATGATGCTAACACATGATAAAAAATAACAACATGAGTTATATAATTAATTGCATAATTAAAACATAATGCTTTCCCGTCATTATTGACGGGAAAGACATTATTGACGGGCACGTCAATAATGACGTGCTTTTTACTAGTGTCAAATGTTGAAGAAAGGGAAGGAATGTTGCTGCAAGCTTTCAGAATGATCTATAATCAGGACATGACATTGACCTAAACACTACCAGTAAAGTATCACTTTCAGTGCCGATTGGCGATGCCTGATTGGCCAATGTCATGCCTCGTACTTCATTGGCCAATGTCATGCCTTGTACCTGATTGACCAATTATGTTGTGGTGTTATGGAAACATAGTGGCTTTAAGATTTCTCTGGTTTTTTATAGAGTATAGTTTTTGTGTATTTTATGAACCGAATTTCTCTTTTGTAAGTTTATATATATTTTGAATGTAGTTACACACCAAGAAATTCTGCAATGAATTCCGAGATGTTCCAATACAAAAAAGGTGCAAACCAACTGTTTAGTCAAACAACTCACCTATTTGACCCCAGTACATACACTGAAGATGAGGTACGAATACATTTAAAGAGTGCTT
The DNA here is from genome assembly GCA_034695005.1 of Cryptops parisi. NCBI lineage: Eukaryota > Metazoa > Arthropoda > Chilopoda > Scolopendromorpha > Cryptopidae > Cryptops > Cryptops parisi. The sequence continues at coordinate 8,321 of JAQIWH010005152.1, forward strand.
TTTTTTCAACGTATACAAGGGTATGCGTGCATACTTAAACTTTAGATATTATTGATATTGTTTCCACTTATATCGATAATTTATCGAGCTTTTATCGATAATCTATCGATATTTGTATCAATGTTGACCTTGCGTATTGCCTAACTTATTTTTAGAAAAAAGCACTGCATTTAAGTATTATGGGATATAGCGATATTTCAAGTTAGAGATAATGTTACAATATATATTTCTTAGTTAAATTTTAATCCGGACAAGGAAGTAATGCCGATGGTCATACAATGCGTTGCTAAGGAAGGAGAAGGTAAAAAAATATTTACAGGGTAATTTTTTTACATTTTTTATTGGTTGCTAACATGTGAATAATGGTTCATAGATCCAAAGCAATCGCATTCAACAATTGCCGTAATAGAGAAAAATTCTGACGGAACATATACTTTAAAACCACTCAAACAAAAACAGTTTGTTGATGGCTTATCATACTTACTACAAGAGATATATGGTATAGAAAACAAAAATGCTGAATACTGTAAGGTATGATATGTTTTATTATTATTTTTAATTCATCATTTAAAACTACCCAGTAAATAATTATAGGGGATTAGAAACAAGAGGAGCTATTAATAGTGATCTTATTAGGTCACTGATTATCAGTGATCTATTAGATCACTATTAATAGTGATCTTAAAAACAAAATAATTTCTAATGGATTCATCTCTTTATTTGTTAGAATACTAATGATGATGAAATTGAAGATAATGGTTCCGAATGTGTTATATGCATGTGTGATATTAGAGACACTTTGATATTACCGTGTCGTCATTTGTGTCTCTGTAACAGTTGTGCAGACTCTCTTCGTTATCAAGCTAATAACTGTCCTATTTGCCGCGCTCCGTTTCGAGCGCTACTTCAAATACGAGCACTACGCAAAGCATCGTCGATTACTCCTGCTACAGGAACAACCAATGCTGTACGTTTTGTTGTTTTAGAATTTTTCATTGTTGTTTGAAGCCTTATTCTTTTTTTAAGGCGTTGTATACAACACACCATTTCACCGTCAAAAAGATTTTAAATCTTGCCAATGATACCAAATACGCTTTTTTCTTTTGTAAATTAGCAAGGACAAGAAACCATCCCACAAGGTTATGAAAGCGTATCATTGATAGAAGCATTAAACGGCCCATCATCTTCGCCAGCTCCAGTATCGGTCGGTATATCGATACCTACGGTACCCCTCTCTGGTCTAGGAACAGCTACAATTAGAGGCTCTCAGGATGGTCAGTCTTTTTTTAGTACTGTGTTGTGTATTTGGCGTATTTGCAGGTAAAACGTGCTTAATGGAATTCATATGATATACACTATCATAGAGCATTCTTCAATTTGAAAGCATTATTCGTGAACATCCCCACACAAGTTTTTCTCTTATTATTTTGCACAAACACTAAAAAGAATGAAGCACTCAGAATTAAACGTTGTTAAGTCACAGATTTCACCAATACTTTCATAGGGACTTAAACACTTAATTCTGAGTGTCTCATTTGGATTAATGTAGAATACAAGGTGGATACTCATGAGAGATTTTTAAGCCAAAAATTTTAACTTTCAAGAAAGTTATCACAACATTTTGCTTACATTACTGGGAGGAGATATTCTTGTTTTGGGTAAACTCTTACAAGAATACATTAATCACTTTGAGGATTATTTGTATTTAAAATTAAGGAGTTGGGGTGGAATGATTGCGTAACTCAAAAAAATTCACTTTTGAGATAAAAGACAAAAACTTCTGGTATTTTCAAATTCAAGATTCAAAAATTTTTTTGTACATTTATAGGAGGAAAATGAACAGGTTTTGCAAAAAATTTTAACTTTAGTTGACAAGCCTCAAGATACAGGCTAATTTAAAATGCAATTGCACTGTTATTCTAACTATCGTGCTAACTTATAAATGCATTTACGCCTGTTTTCAAAAGATTAGTATTTTTTTCCATTGTTTTGGAGGTGAAACACGCAAATGAAACAACCAGAAAGTGAAGCGACAAAAAGAAAGAAATCACAAAAAATTCAGATTTACAATAGTCATGTTCCATATTCTTGTTCTAAAAAGTTTGAAAGTGTAAATTATTTGCAATTATGTGTCTTTATGCTATTGACTGGTCTAAAACGATTCAATGTATGCATTTTAAGGAACAACGATGTAAGTGGATTTTTACGCCGTTTTTCCACCCAACTCCTCAATTATCACAAGAAAAAATTGATTGCATGGAGAATTATTAAGTTTTGCATTTCTCATTTTGTTTTGTTATCAGTGTTAGCTCCTGCATTGAAGGCTCAATCATTGCCTGAAGGACGGTATGTAATGTTATTTTTTAAAATTATATTCATATTATCCTAGAAAAATTGTAAGACTGCTCAAAAATTTTTCGTAGGCAACAAGGTTTTGGAAGTAGCATTTCATTGAGAGCCCCTGTGGTTACAGAAGACTCTGCTGCACAGACAGATTGCCAACTAGTCCCTTTGAGTGTTCTTACTGACAAAAGATCATCATCACCTGAAGTACTTAATATTATATATTTTTATCGCGTTAAAGAATGCTTCAAAAGTGTGCTTTTCTTTGTGTAACTAAGCAAGAAATTCATACAGATGTATAATTGGCAAGAATTGCAAATTTAATTTTTTGCTTTTGCTTGAAGGGGTAAATTCTTGCATGATGAAAAATAAGATTTTTGAAACATACTTATGCGACACCAAAAAAAGTTTATTGCGTTGGTAGTTTATGATTAAAGTTTTTCATTCTACGTACAGCTAATAACAAATGTTAAATGTTTTTTCTTCAGGTATCTCTTAGCATGATTTTGCCTGAAGCTTTAGACAAAGTCGTGTGTGCTTTGAGTCACAAAAATGATGCTGACAAGCCTAAGTCTCTCACTTCTGAAGAAAAAACTCATTTAATGAAAGAAAATCCAAAAACTAATAACGAGACGATGGATTCAGCTCCGGTAAGAGACGTATTAAAGAAATGTTAGACCAAAAACAGATTTGAATCAAACTTTTCATTTGTTAGAGAAAGCTTGAGAAATTTATGATAAAAAAACTGAGCAATGTGAAATGTCATCATACAGGGTGGTGCAAAAGTGAGTCCAGTTTGCATGAATATATATGTATAGTACAGTGGAACTTCTCTAACGCGAATTCTTTGATGGTTCTTAAATGTAAATACATGTAAATGAACTTCTCCAACTCGAATTTATTTTCGGTGCCTTGGGTGTTTGAGTTGGAGAAGTTCTACTGTATATAGTATATTAAAGAAACCGATCACATTAATGCTTAAAAAATACTTTCAAAAACCACGTTTATATGCAAAGTCTTTGGTCAAATTAATAAACTGTTTCTTGGAAAATTGTATTTTATAGACTAAGACGTTTTGGAAATAAGCTCTTCTAAACTCTTGTAAACATCTAGCGAGAAAACGTACCAAGCACCTTATAAAATTTTAACTTAGCTCCTTTTTTAATTTCCCTTGTTAATTATTTTTTTAATTATTTTTTTCCCGTGTTATATCTTTATCCATCAGCTGCTTATTTTTAATTTTTTTAAATCAATAAAATTTGATTTGATTGACAACTGAGCATTCAGTAACACGTTCAACGTGTAGTCATGTTGGCTAATAAAAATAATCAAATAGTAAAAAAAAAAAAAATTAAATATATATAACTGACTTTTGTGCTACCCTGTACAATGATTGAAGGACTGTTACTTAATTGGGGTTGCCATTCATTTGGTATAGAAATGTATTAAACACTTATATTGTAGACTTTTTAACTTTATACGATTGGAGCAGTTGCTTAATTGGGTCTAAATATTTACTGGAATCCACTGTCTATTGTAGTTGATAGATGCTTTATTATACTTAAAAATGTTTTTGCAAGAAATATTGTGATTATTGTGAATTACTCTAGTTAGTTTGTGTACGATAATCCCTCGTGAATGTTCATAAAAAGATTTTTTGTCTATTTTTTTGTCAAGAGTTCACCTCATCTTGGAGAAGCACAGTCTTTGCTCGAAGTTAACCCCATTACTGCTAAGATTATACGAGCGGAGAATAAACTGAAGTCGAGATCAACTCCTGATTCTTTGCATTTATGTGAAAAGAAAGATTCGTCATCTGGTTCGCCTCCTTCCATCGATAGTCAAGATGAAGGTAAACTACTGTTCTTGTGTGATTGCAAGCTTTGTGCATGCTGTTTTCCAATCATGCACCACTGACAATTCAATTTAAAATTAAATGTTTTATTTATTTTTGCATGATTTTGGTGTTTTTATAATGTAAGCATGCATGAAGCTACCAAAAAAAAAAAAAATTATTAAATACAAATTTAATACGGTAGCTCATCTCTTTAGTATCCAAGATTAGATTCACGAAATCCTGTTCTACTTCTGGAAATTTGATGACATTGCATGAATGACTTTATTGCATGCTGTTTCTTTATATTTTCTGTAAGTGTCTAGTCAGTTTTCTTTTGGTGATCAAATTACCATTTACATTATACAGGGTGTCCACAATGAGATCGAAACATTTTACTCATTTCGAAGGTAAACAGATACGTAACCATGAAATAAATATGGAAATGATAGAATATCCGAGTTTCGTAAAATTATATGATTTCTGCATATCACCACACAACCTGTACTCAGTCGCCATTTTGGAAAATGATTGAGTGTAGCACCACTGTGGCTCTAAAATGTACTACAAAATTCCCATTTTGAGTTTTTGCTTCTGTTCCATCAAGCATCACATTTGTATAATCTGATATTTGAAAATAATGGAGTTTCTCAATGTGCTAGATCTCATTGTGGACACCCTGTAAATTTACCTGTCCACTTTTTACATTCTTTGTTTAAAATGCAATTAGGATTTTTTGCAAATTATTTGATTCGATTAGCTCTTTCATCAGGTGGTGAGGAGTCTGACTACTACACTCCTGAGGATCCAAGTACCACAATTTTAACCGAGCAAGTGCACAAAGAATCTCAAACGACTTCGGATCTAGGCAAAGAGGTGAAACCACGACTAAATCCACCATCTTTCATCGAATCAATATCGCTACCTGGAACTCCTTTGAGTCATGCGAGCAATCGTAGTAGCGGAGATAGTTTTAGCAGCACGTCTAGCACTCGATTGTTGCTGCCAAATCAAAGCCAAGAGACGTTATCAGAAGTGCGTGTTATCCATTAAATCCGGTTCTTACTAAGGCTTGCAGTAACATATTACCAAAAGATTTTTTGGAAGTTTTTTTTTTCTGAGATTGATATCTTATATTTCAAGTGATCACATTATGAAAGAAAATCTATTATTATCAACTCTTTCTGATAAGTACATATTACACGGAAACTTTTTTTTAAAGATTAGTACAAACTTGACATGGAATTTCGATTAATGCAGCTATGTAAATACAAATATCTACCCTCTTAAGGCTTAATTTCACTACTTAACGATGTTTTGTCATTAGTAAAGTAGATGGTGTCTGTTGTACTATCAGGTGAAAAAACCATCATGATATAAAATATCTACTTGATCACAGTAGAAATTTCCAAGGTTAATATCTTACAAACTTATGAAAGAAGAAGATATAAGGCAATGTAAATAAGAATATTTAACTATTATGTATGCTTGTGAAATATGTGTGTAAACTGTCTTAATAGCCTATGAAACTTCACGCAATGTTTATTGGTGTTGTTTAAAATCATTTGCATTTAAATTTTGAAAACATTTTTTAAATAGTTACATCGTAGACGATTTGGTAGTTATGATCAATAATGTTTTGGCTAGTGAAAAAATTAAGCAACAAATTCTTCTATCAAACCTCAAAACGATTTGACTGATGTGCATTTATTGTGTCATCATAACATTCCAATATTTAAAACAATACTGGTACTTTCTGATTTGAATTGTCATTTTTACTGAAAAGTGAATAATAAGGAAAAAAATTATGATATTCCCTATTGCTTATTAAGATCATTTTGCATTTGAATTAATGGGTTTTAAATTTCCCGTACACTATAGCACAATTGTGTCCAGCTCTGCACTGTGAAAGAGCTTCTTAAATTGCTGGAATGTTTATTTATAAACTAAGAAGAACGCTTTTATATATTTTATTTTATTTTGTATTGTAAGTTGCAGTAGATGTATGTGAAAATAAAAATTTACGATATGCATGTGAATTGTGATTTTTCAGTGTTAAAGAAAATATTGCTGTAAGTTTTTGAAGTAGAATTCGATCTACGAATCCGTTCTTATGGTCCCATTTTTCTCCGATTGAATCATGTTTGATTTAACTAAATACCGGTATCAGATGAAATTGTTAGAACTACTAGTGTGTTATTCCTGTTGCAAGCGATGATTGACCAAGAAATGGTAACCAGCAGGGGCAAGTCACTGGTCACCAGAACCCTGGTTACTCTCTAACCACAGAAGGGTTAATTATTATTTTTTTTATCCTCCAGTCATTTTCATTCATGGTCAAATCTAGGATGCATATCAAAGTAGGGCAACAAAGAGCAAAGTACTTGATTATATTGAGTTTAACATGGATATTGACGTCGCATCCGTCTCAGAACAATTTTAGTAATATAGATACCACATACAGATTATTGCAGAATTTCTAAAATGGCAGGAGTGGAGCGAATGTGTGTGCTCCCTCTTGGAATATGGATCGATCATGTTTTATCATAATGAATCGAATATGTGACTACTTTTGTTCTTGTCTGCAGGCTTTCTCCTTGGTCAGAGTGTGCTTCGCCACTGCAAAATGCAGTTTTGTCACGAGGGTTGGTGTCACCTAGAGACAGTTTAGATCAACTGTTTCTGGTGTCACCTAGAGACAGTTTAGATCAACTGTTTCTGGTGTCACCTAGAGACAGTTTAGATCAACTGTTTCTGGTG
>JAQIWH010005153.1:0-15256 GCA_034695005.1 Cryptops parisi
TGTGACATTATACGTCATTCGAATCATGTCACTTCCTGGCCATCAAAAGTAGGCCCCTCTAAAATTGTAGGCCCATGTCAAAAGGCATCACTGGCCTACTCTCTGCTCGGCTCTGCCTACAATACAATCCTAATTTGGAATAATCTTCCCATATACATTCATAAAATACCTTTCATCTGCGAATTGCAATGAAGTTTGCACACATTTCAAAAAGCATCTTTTGAAATATATTTATATTATACTTATATTATTTTCTTATATTTATTTTAGTTTTTAAGTTCTAAATATTTTTTTATGTTTGTAATACTATTTTTGTCATAAGTTAAGGACTTTTGTGCACTCTATTTGTTCCGTTTCGCAATGTTGAAAATAAAATAAATAATAAAAACTCAGAAGTTAAAAAGTTAGAAAAAATTTCGTTGATCCTCGTGTCCTGTATTATGTTATTCAGGGTGCAGGATTTAAAATTGAAGGTTAGTTTGTTATGGGCTCTCTCTTTCATCTACTGGAGTTGGTGAATAAAGACAAATTTTTGAGATAATGGACATAAAGATGCTTGGCCATTGATGTGTGATATCACAAAGGGAAATAGTATTCAAAATAACAATAACGTCGTTGAATCAGCATTGAGACATGTAATTTTCAGGAGAATGCTGCTGTCAATTCTGGTTTGGAATTGATGTCGTACTCCCATGGTAGTTGTAGCAATAATGGCAACACTTTTAATTTAGCTTGACAGTAGCATTTGTCTGCTCAGCTCACCTTCGGACACCTATTTTTGTGGATCTTAAAATTGTCCATGTTGGAAAAAACATGCTGCGGAAGAAGGTTTTCCTTGTTCTGACCCAAAGCTTTAGTGCATTTTCATAAAGAGAATTTCTTAGTGAATTCTGCTTCTTAATAAACTGATTGCATTGTTTAGTGTCCATGGAATTTTTATTTATTTTATTCTTTATTTGGATTGTAGGGTCGTTTATTTTTCAAATCTTTATCATCTTTAAGTGGAGAAATAATTGTTCTGGATAGAGATTTGTTAAAGGAGAAAGAGCTTGTGTTTCCTGAAGGTAACTATACAAAAATGGTTCAAGAAACAATCATTACATTATGATGCAATGAATGTAAGCTATCATTAATGTGTCCATTAATTTTAAAGGTAAAGAATGGGGTCCAAACATCATGTTCAGTGATGGCCAGCATTTAGGTCATATAGCATCAACCAAAGATGTAAGTTTACCAAGAGACATTTTGTGTTGTACTTGTAAAATATTCAATTCTGATTGTTTGTTTTTTTCAGAATTTAATTAATGTAAATTTGAAAAACAGCAATTAATTACTCCTGGTTTGATTAATTCATTTTCTGTCGTATTTTATTTTTATGTATTTAAGGACAGCTTTATTGTTCGCCTGTTCAATCCGAACATCAGTCCTATGCCATGCGTAGGAGAACTTCCACTAAAGTTGGCAAGAAAGTGTCTCGACGTTTTTGGATATGCTAGTTTCGATGAAGAGACAATTATACACACCATCAGTTAGTGTTTTTTTTCTCTATATTTACATATTGTTTACTTACTATAATTGAAGGCTTGCCCAGAATAACGTTGCATGTAACAATTCATGGTTTTGGAGTAAATGGCGAAAGAAGTATTCAGCAGCACATTTAGTGTCACATGTTAGGTGACCTATTTCGAAGTGATATATGTATGTTTTAGATAGATTTGAATTTGTCTATTGGCGGCAATAGCTAGGCCCATATATGAGCAATGATTTTACATACTAATCTCAATATTGAATTTTTGTAACATACGTTATTCTGGGCAAGCCTTCAATTATACCTACGGTTTAAATTTTGGAGGAAGGGTAGATCCGAGTGCTCGTTGAGATTAACCAAAATTAATATCTAGCTAATTAAGGTACTTAAGTGTGGAATAATAATACAAGTGGTGATATCACTATAATAATAATAAACAGATTATGTAGTGACATCATTTTTCTTCTCAAAATGAGTGATGCCCAGAATGAGGTTGACACTGTGCAATTCCGAGCGTTCATTATTAAAAATTATCTGATTGCTTATTTGAAATTTAATTTTTATCTGATGAAGTGATAATGTCAGTGTCATCTTGTATTATTATTATGCTAGCTTATAATTAACAGTTTTGGAGTTGAATAAACTGAATCGTTTGTTTACATAATATATGCACCTATTGTTAAGAAACAGTATGGCACTGCTCATTTTTCTAGGTGTTAGGATCCAGATCCCTGCTGAGAAGTTAAATTTGTCAAAAAATGGATTGTATAATTTGTTTCACTTGCAATGTGCTATCATATATTATGTTGCAATAGAGCTAAGCTTAAAAAACCAATATGAAAGTGAAATGAATTAGAATATATCCAGAGGACATTATGCCGGAATTGAGATTATGCATTGTTTGTATATTACTATACAAACAAGATAACTACACAAACTATTACTATAAATAATCATCAAGAGTTTGTAACAAATTAATCCAATTAACATTTTTCTTAAGAAAACAATTCACTCTCTATTCATACAAATCACGATTCGAACAACTTCTTGGAAGGAATTGTGTACAAATAGCAGGGTTTCACTGTACAATAAACAAGATAACCTCAGTTTTATTGACACTAATAAACCAAATGAGGCAAATAATGCTGGAAAAATTCTCTAAACATCAAAAAATAATAAGATCATGTTATTGGTGTTAGACCAACTTATGGTAAAATCAAATCCGACTGTTATTAATAAAACTTCAACTGCCCTTATTATTAGGAAATAATGATCGTTCTCCAGTGGTTATAACAAGATATTAAGGCTCAGATTCTCATAACAAATGGAAAGCAAATCTCGCATCTTTATGCTCTAAAATGTGGAGCATTTTAAAAGTTGTCATTAATTTTTAATCATTTTATTAGATATTGGAACAGATGAAGAACCAGGAGTCATTGCTGCTGGCAAAGAATTTGCATTAATAAGAACGAATGCTGGAAAAGTAAGGCTAAATATTTGTTACTTTTATTTTCTTTTAATAGTATGAATCTATATACTATTGATAAATCTTCACCGTATCTTCGCAGATCATGTATTCAGGTAAATCTCAGTCTCTGGGTATCAAGCAAGGTAATGCAACGTCGGGACGATGGAATGAACTCCCACTGACAAAATCGCCTAAAATTGTTCAGCATTCGATTGGTCATGAAGGATTGCATGCTCTACTGATCTCTGAAGATGGTAGCGTTTATTTTGTGGGAACAGCAAGAAGAGGGGAAGATGGAGATCAAAGTAGGCCTTGTTTTTAAAATTTCTTGCAAAATTGATGAGGACGATTACAAATACAGAATTATTCTTGTCAGGCAAAGGTCGAAGACCTCCGAAGCCAGTGAAACCGAAAAAGATTATTAAAATGGAAGGACTGAATGTTGTTTATTCAGCTTGCAATAACGGCTCAAGTGCTGTTGTTACCAAGGATGGAGAACTCTATATATTTGGTAAAGACACTGCCCATTGTGAACATACTACTGGTGAGTGTGAAAAAGTTAATACTCTTCAGATTTTGCTTTACGGCCTAGATACGTTTCAGGAAAAACTTGGACATGCTGTATAACGAATACTATAAATGTACTGTTCTGCATTAATAGGAAATAATTTTGTTTTTTATTTTATAATGATAATAAATGTATAGTAATACGTATAGTTATTATTTTAGTATTAAAAATAATTGTAGTATAGTATACTGTCAGTATGAGGTTTCTAGATTTTTGGCCGTAAATCAAACATTTTGTGTTGTAAAGCGAAGCTGAGCCACAATTTTAAAAAAAACTGTTATAGTGTAAAGTTGTATAAAGAGCGGCTGTATAGCGAGATATGAGTGTACTATGGAGTGCTCCCCCCCCCCTGGAAAATAGATTGGTCCTGATATATAGTATTTTTTTGTTAAATAGTGTTTTAATAGCACAGTGATTTGCTCTCCTCCTTGGAGCTGGCTCACCCCCTCCCTTGGAGCTTGCTTCTCCCCTGCTCTGCCACTGCCAGTACGTGAGATTATTGGAATTTAATTTCATCACGTTTATTTTAGGCCAAGTTACGGATTTGAAGGATGTCCATATAACCCAGGTTGCCTTAGGTAAGGCACATGTAGTGGCTTTAACTAATAGTGGCCAGATCTACACTTTCGGAATAAACAACAAAGGCCAGTGCGGTCGAGATTTTTCATGCAGCCACAGCAGAGAAGGTAACACTTTGTATTATAATGTTGACGTATGTAGAATCAATTTCAAGAAATTGCAGCATGCTTGCAAGTGTGGGTTTTTTGGTCATAACTTTGCCGACAACTACTGGTCTTCAATATTTCGCTACTATTTGGTAGCACTCTCTGTAACCATGGCAACCACTAATGAAGAGGAATGTGAAGATGAAGAATTGGAACAGGAAGAAGCAGATGTAATGTGTGCGCCTGGTAAACATAAATGGAAACATGATCAGTGCATGGTGTGCACTGTGTGTGGAGAATGCACCGGTTACGGATCAGGTTGCATCAGCAACGGAAGACCAGATAGAAACCCTGGCTTGTAAGATTTTTTTTATACGTCGCTAAACTTGACGAATGTATTACATAAATGTAATAGTGGTAACGATCCTTTTAGGCCATGTGGTTGTGGATCTGGTGATTCTGGTTGTTCAGAGTGTGGCTGTTGTCGAACTTGTGCTCATGAAAACATTGAGCAAGATTCAGAATCATCTGCATTTGGTGGAAATGGTGTAAGTGGAATTCTCGACATGAAAGTGAGAGATATGATTCGTCTGGATTTGATAATTGGTGGTAAGGTTACTTGCATGTGATGACTTGTTTATCATTGATTGAATTGATCGAGTTGTTAAGTTGTGAACTAGACTTTCAAAGAACTGGTTTAATTGCTTGGTTCCAATCTTAGGTCGTCAGGGCGCACGCCTCCAAGACCAACTGCAAAGGAGATTTGACGAACGTCGACACAGGCATAAAACCAAGCACACAGTGAGACCTAAAATGAAAGGAACAAAATCAATCAAAACGGAACACGTTCCCGACAAAGGACCTATTATACCGTTAGGTAAGTATTCTTGACACTTCAGTGGCTACGAATCCTACATATTGACTCATTTGGAACGTTTTTCACTGGAATAAAACTGCTTGCATTTTTAGTTGTATACTGATCATACGTAATATGATTAGCTTTATGTAGTAAATTATATTTAATATATAGGTATGTTTATTGGTGTTGAAAACATTTACACTCTTGCTCCCCAAAAAAGAATTGCAGAACTTTAAAAAAAGCGAACGGAAACGCAACATCACAGAGCTGGTGCGCATGCATCAGACGCCTGGCACAATTTTGAAATAGTAAATAGCTATATTTTTTTTTAGAAGATGCAATGAGCAGTGACCAAGAAAGAGATGCAAGCAAAATATCATCTTTACCACCAGGTCGTATTCCATTACCATTTGACAGTGCAGTGACACAAGTCAGTTGTGGACTACATCACACAGGCAAGTGAAATTTATTTTTTATTTTGTAAAAATCACTGATTAGCAGTGCTTAATGTACATTCATTTGAAGTTTAATTATTTTTATTGTAACTTGTAGTTTTGCTAACTGAAACGGGAGATATGTATACATTTGGAAGTAATCAGTATGGACAACTTGGCTTAGGAGATCATTCACACAGGTAAAATTATGATATAATGGATATGATGATATAATTAGTAAATTATTTTGGGGATGGGACTATTCGCCACGACCATTTTGTGGCCCTTTTGTCACGAAGACGGTACGCCGTGGGGACGTTTCCGTGCCAAAAGTTACTGTTGACTTGTCACCAAGATTTCATTGAATTTGTTTGTTTGTCACAGGCATGTGAAGTTTGAATTTAAGATTGAATTTCTAAATAAAGATATTTGTTTATATGATATATGTTTATATATAGCTTAAATCACTAAATTTAATCATATAATACGTGTGTAATAATGCAAAACTTTAAAATATCAAAAATTCTGCAAGAACATTCATAAGTCTCCAGTCAACATTTCTGGAACGTTTAAAAAATGAACGTGGTTTTGGTTTTAGTTAAAAGTTTTTTTCAACTATTTTTAAACCAGTTTTTATAATGAAAACATGGTGCCATGTCAACTGTATATTTTGGTGGCGAAACAGATGCAGCGAAATGTTCTAGATCCAATTTTAAATCCCAATATACTGAATTTTATGTTATTTATTGAAGGGGAACTCCCACCTTAGTGAAGCTTTCTCAATCTGCAACACATGTTGCAGCTGGAAGCAACCATACTGTGGTTTTGGTTAATACGGGACAAGTGTACACATTTGGGAATCACCAGGTACTGTTACTATGCACATTTTTTTAAACTTTTAAAAAATGATCTGTTTTGATAATAGATTTCTTGTGAGTCATGGATTTTGTGTCGTTATAAATTTCATCAAGGTAAAGTAGTGGTAAAATCATGTTATAGACTGGAATGCATCAGTTAAACACAAACACAGTGGGTCGATGTATATGAGAAAGTTTTGCATCTAATTGCTTCTGCTAAATTCGGAAATGTTATTTGCACGATCAATTGATTTGCTGAATATTTATTGAACAGATGTTATCAGAAGGTATCAGCTGCTTTGCAGATTATATGTAATCTTTCTGAAAAGTATAGAGAGTGTTTTCATTGCATAAATTGAAAATAAGAACAATACGCTAATTATTTAAAGAAGAGCTTTTGAATATTACATCTATTAATTTATTTTAACGTTTTTTGATATGTGATACAGATTTGGAAATGGTGTATCTAATGAACCATGTTGCTCACGACAGTGAAATGCAGAGATTAATCGCTAGATACTTAGGAACCCTTAAATTCATTCAGATAAAATGAATGAATTTAATGGAATTTGAATTTATTTTTCGATTCATTGATGTTACAGGGTTGAGAGAGTTTCAATAGAGCACTAAAATTAAGTTAATTCAATGACAAAAAAAAAACAAAAAACGGTGTAACTAGGTTTAATTTCATCTTGTAGTTCTCTGGTTATATGTCTGTATACATCTTAGTGTGGTGGTTTCTTTCATACCCGAAAACTAACTTTGACCAATTCAGTTCTTCCTGAAATGGTTCATGAAGTAAAATTGTGAACAAAACACAAAGAAGTTTAGGGTATGATAACATTTCTGAAAATGTTGACCCAAATTGAAACCATTGTCCAAATACTGAACACATGTTTTACAACAACGGTATAATGTTCTTGAAACATCTTGACTTTGTTTGTATGTGGTTTGGTAATCTTGATAAGTTAAAATTAAACTGTTCCACATACCTACTATGTTGTTTATGGCTTGTGATTGAAAGCCTGGAAGGGATTGGGGGGTGAAACTGCTATAACTGTCATTTTTTTGCTTTTTTAAAAGTGTTTTTTTCATGTACCTTAAAATATTTTACCATATAATCAAGAAAACTACAAATATGGGACATAAAATAGGCAGCCTGATGGTACAACCTCTTATAAGACTGCCAAAAGTAATCATCACAGATTCAAATTTAATATTAAATATGAGAAATTAAATAAAAGAAACTCTCTCCCATACCTATACATTTCTGAAAAATTACATAAAAGAATTCACAAAAATATCATTAATTGTTCACATAATATTGATCAAATGCTCCAAAAAATTATTTATTTAGAAACTGGCTTCTGAATGACATGTGAAGGCAAGTTAATGTGTTTTGGAACCCAATTGAATGAATATGCTAGTTGATCAAAGACATCTTTTGATTTTTGAGACTTCCTGCTCATCTGAGAAAGAAGTTGAATCATTCTCAGATGAGCCTTTTGAGAATGGTTGTCAATGTTTGTGACTTAGTAACTATATTCAAGTTAAATAATTTTGGTTTCTCCTTATTTTTTTATTTATTTATTTAAGTTGTGTATCATATATAAACCTTAACACATATAAAACTTATTGTATAGATTGGTACTGCTAAACCAGTAGATTGTGATCTAGTGATTCTAGTGGTTGATCACATGTTTTTTGTTAGATTATTCTTTAGAAATCAAAAATTTTCAGTTCGTTTATCTTTTATTGCTTACCTTAAAGAAAACCATTAAAAGAGTGAAATAATATGCAATGATATTAGAGTGAATAAAGATGTTCAGGGTGTCCACCGTAAGATGTCAACAATTGGAAAGGGGATTCATTATTTATTCATATGAGGTTATACAAATGTGATATTTGGTGGAACAAAAGCAGAAATTAAAAAAGTTTGTGTGTGGGAATTTTGTAGTGCATGTCAGAGCCACAGTGGCACTGCAGTAAGCAATTTTGTAAAATGGCAACTTCGAGCAGATTGTGTGGTGGTATGCAGAAAAATGAATGCAAGTCACGTGGGGGAATGTTGTACAGCACATGGTGTGAGTAGACTACCTCCTCTCTCTAGACATTCTTCGTGCCACTTAAGGTGCCAGTACGGAGGTGCACTGTATTTTTATGACACTCAGAGTGAAACTAATTTCCATTTTTAGCCATGGTTATGTACATATTTACCTTCAAATTGTATGTGATTGAAATCTTGACATCTCATGGTGGACACTCTTTAAAAAGCGAATATGAAAAGTTTCCTCAGTCGTCAAATCGTCATGGATATTATACATAAAGCCCTTGTGTTGATGAAGTTGATAAGTCTGCTGTAGGTGTTGTAAAGTTTGATGAAATCTTAAGTTGTTTTGTGTTTATGAAGATAAAACATTTGTTAATTTAAGTATTAATATTTCTTATATACAGTAGTCTATGCTCTACAATTGTAACTTTTAAGATGTTAACGTACACTTTTTCACCTGTTGATTTGCATGACCTCAGTTTGTCTTTCAGGCAATATTCATTTGCACTTTACTCACTCGAGCGCCTCTTGGCTCCACTGAGCACCATGTTATTCAAATTTGCGCCCGTAAGTTGCAAAACATCTCAATGTTATTCTCTAGAAATTCCGGTATTTGCAGAAGGGTCAGCTTGGACGATGTTTCCCCAACAACATGATTGACGAAGTTAAAGTCAAAGAAAAGAATGCCAAGGAGTCATCATGGTACACTGTTCCTGGATTGGTACCTAATGTTGGTCCCAAACATGGTCGCCGTGCAACTTGGGTTGGTGCTTCTGGTGATCAAACATTCATTAAGATTGATGAATCGCTTATAAATGCTCACAGTCTGTCCCGCTCAAGCATTGTTGCGAACAACACGTCCATTGGTAAGCAGCGGTAGTGCTTTTACTATCTAGCTGAATGCGTGAAATACAAATTTTTTAATTGATGTTTCAAAGGGCTTATTCCAAGTACATCGGAGCACACTTCCTTCAAGTGCCTTATAATCAACAAATCTGATGGAAATTGCCGAAGCTTTTCAGATGTCGATCATGTTGATTTTACTGGTCAAAGTGCCTGCTTGGATCCAATATACAATGTACTTTGGAGGTGAGTTAAGAACTACCTATTCTCACTTGATTGTTGAAGAGATGAATGATTTTTCAGTCAATCAATCAATTTGATTTATGTCTTAAGCCCACTGAAGTTTGTGAAATTTGTTTATGTTGCAGTCACAATCCTCAGGTGAACCAGGTCAATTGTTACAATGTCATTGCATCTGAAGCCCAACGTTTGCATTCCGATTCAACATCGATGCCAGATTTGCTCAGTCCTGAACTTGCCTTGCCCACTCATTGTAATTGTCGCATCAGCTGCTCTCATGCTGCACTTCATCTTCTTGGTTGTTTGGATACGTTAACGATATGCCAGGAACGAAACATGCGGGTACAGGAAGATGATCAAGATAGACAAAATGTTGCTCGAATATACAGCAAGGAAGATTTTATTCCAGTTAACAGATTTGAAAGTAAGGAACATGTTTGGATAAGAGATCAGGATGTGTTACTTTATGCTGATCAGTTCCACTAACTGATTTGTGAATTTGTTTGCAGGTCATGGTGGTGGTTGGGGCTATTCAGGACATTCTATCGAAGCCATCCGTTTTATGGCAGACACTGATATACTCCTAGGAGGTTTTGGACTATTTGGAGGTAGAGGGGAATACACTGGTAAAATTAAGGTATGTAATAACTACAGGGTGAAATACAGGGTGTCCACCATGAGTTGTCAACATTTGGAAAGTCCATTATTCTTTCATAGCGAGTTATACAAATGGGATGCTTGGTGGAATTGAGCCAGAAACTCAAAATGTTTGTGAAAATTTTGTATTGAGTGTCAAAGCTGCAGTGATGCTGCAGTAAGTCATTTTTTAAAATTGCAACTTAGAGCCACCGAGCGCATGTTGTATGGTCATATGCCGAAATTTGCAGAACAAAAAACCCAGACATTTTCCATGCCAGCAAAGGCACCTATGTGGAGGTGCACTGAAGTAATATTTTTTTTTAATAAAGTTGGATAGGCTCCTTATCCTTGGCATATTCAGTTATGGTTATGTACTTATTCACCTTTAAACTGTATGCAATTAAAACATTGACATCTCATGGTGGACACCCGGTTGATATTATTTTTTTGGTTACTAACTTACAAATTTTATACTACTGTATTCTTCATTGGCCACTGAACTCAACTTAGTAAACATTACTTAGTTCAATAATTGTCCTAACAAGAGATCATTAGATCATGCTACGCAAATGTCAAAAAATCGGGGCGAAGCGGATTTTAAATTTCGAAAATTCCTTTGTGTATTGCCATAGAGTTAAGCAAGCTAAACTCTTACCCATTATTGGCATTATACTTAATTTTGAAGTTAACTGTTGAGAAAATCGAGTATAAACCATACGTTTAAATACTTTTAAAATGCTTTTGAGAAACTTATCAAGTGCGAGTGTGACTAGCGCATCAAAAGTTTAGTACTGCTGTACCGTCACCTCATGTGTTTGAAAGTAAGAGTTATAAATGTTACTGTTGGGAGGTTTCTCTAGTATTGCTAATGGTATGTGATTGAAAACACTAAAAACTTACAAATTATTTCTGATATCAATATTATTGGTATTTGTCTTTTACTACGGTAGGCCTATATGAGATGACAGGTCGACACCTGGTGACAAATAACAGAAACAGGGACAAATACCAATTTCTGTTTTAAATTAATAATATTGTTTTTAAAAATGGTTTTTTAATGTACTTGTTTTCACAAAAATATGACACGTAGTAGCTGACAGTTTTACATTTTTTTGAATGAATAGCTCTTTGACATTGGTATGGACGGTGGTGATCAGGAGACTGATGGAGAACTGCTCGCTGAAACAGAAGAGGTCTTGTACGAATGTGGAGCCAGGTCATTTGGCATTTATGTTACTTACTTCAGGTATCGACTGCTTAGTTTTATGCTAACTTGCTCTTTATATGTGAAGGCAAAAATATCCAATGCTCTTTGATGAACCGATGTCGCTGCAGGCAAATCGTTGGTATGTTGCCTGGGCTCGTGTGTCTGGACCGAGCAGCGATTGTGGGTCCAGCGGGCAGTCTGTGGTCACTACAGAAGATCAGTATGTGTCTACTTTAGGACTTAACATTTTATTTGTAGTATTTACATTATACAATTGTATTGTATGTATTTTTTAGAGTGATATTCTACTTTAAAAGTTCCAAAAAGTCCAATAATGGAACAGATGTGAATGCCGGTCAAATTCCCCAATTGCTGTACAGAGTGATCACACCTGAAAGTCAGGCGACCAATCGACACAGTGATAGAATTGAAAATGTTTACATTCTGAGTCAGGAATTCTCGCGCACTGTAACTCCTGTAAGCGCAAAAAACATCTTTTACATCAATCTATTTTACGGAAGAATAGTACATTTAATATCAATTATGATTATTTTTTTAGGATTGCTTTCAGCCACTGCTACAGTTACTGCAGTGGAGCTGGCAGACATTTAAGGTAACTTAAAATTGTTTTAAAAAAGGAGACAGGTCCACTTTTTCTTCTTAATTTTTAATGTATGATTTGGTTTTAAATTCGAATATTTTTTAAAGTGATTACTTATTTGATTAGGTCAGTGTTGTTGAAACTCATCAAATGCATGATCTGAATGGAATATACACAGCTGTGATCATGGATCTGGAACGCCTTGTCTACATCAGTACCGCTAGTCTACGTCTTATTAGAACATACATCAATGAAGTTTATCCAAATCTTGGTAAGTAACTAATATTAAGCTGTTCGTGAATGAACCTAATTTACTGGATCGACATTACTTTTAAGAAAACGGGGGTTCCTTTTTCTCCTGCATCATAAAAACCCCAATTTCAGGGTGAAAATCGTTTCATCCTCACCAAGTCGATTTAAAACTTGCTTTTCACATCACCATTCTTGCTTTTTTTGTAATGAAAGTTCATGTGATGACTATATGATATATTTTAACTATAAGTGCAGTTCTTAAATCTCAAATACTTGCAGTCAACTAATCTTTACCTGTAGTCTGTAGTCTTAGTGAGTTCGCCTTCCACTCGTGCTGTGTGGGTTCAGTTTAGGGTCTGATATCGCGGGGGCAGGTTTTCTCAGGGCACTCCCGTTTCCTCCTGCATCATAAAACACTGTTCCATGTTTATCATCCCCATCTCATCATCATTTCTGAACTTTTAATTCAAATAAAGTCTGAGGGCCAAATGACATAGCTGTAAAAGCCAATCGGTGCCCTTGTTAAACTCCAAGTACCTCTATCTGTAGTCAACTTTCAAAATTTTTTGTATGGATTATATATATGTACAATGTTTCTCAAATACAGTAGTGCAGTTTGCCACTATTTTTTTTATATATAAATTAGTGAACTAATAATTTTTAAATTTTGCCTCTCAAATTGTGTGAAAGAAAAATGAAATGAACAAGGCTCGAAATGAACACTTTCACAAACCGGAACGCCACTTTGAAAGTTTTGTGCAACTAAAGAAATAACCAATATGACAAAACAAACAGACATCTTTCATACAATAAAATGCCTTTTACAATCTTTTACTGAATTTGAGCATTGTTTGTATGTTTGTTTGGTTCAACATCTTTGTGGTTCATTTTTCACCCATTTTTGATTCCAGAAAGCTGAAATTTGGCACATACACATAGTTCACAGGACAATTAATTTTTTTTTAAATTTTGACAGATTATTGTTGTGTTAATTCTGAGAAATTGACACATGAAGGTTGAGTTTTTCTCTTTAGAGTGTTGCTGACGATAAACTACATACAGTTCATCTGAGCAACCCCACCCCCAACCAAACATTGTTGTGAATTCATCTGAATAAGCAGTTAACACGAATCAACATAAAATATATTTTCACGTGTTTGTTTAAAATACTTTTAAAATTGGGTTTGCAAATGAAAGCATTACGCGCACACCAGGTTAAAAGGTGATACCAAAAAAAAAGTTGTTTTTATATCGTTTGTTTGTGGTTTTGTTATAGTGTCTCACAAGGCTCCTGTGGAAACCTTGAAGCTTGCGGAGTGTGTAGCTGAAGTTCGAGCTCTTCTTCGGCGCATTTTGTCAGACAATGTCAGTCATTTGTACATTTCTTCACGAGTCACGACAGTACAGAAACTGACCCCACGAAATTCCAAGCCGGAAACTACTTTTTATAGTCGAATGTTTTCGACCATATTGGACGAGTGTCATCAAACTTTTGTTGCATGTTTCCATGCGTTTTACCCAAGCAGATATTTGAAGTGGAGCTGCTTGTGTGATCTGTTGACTTCCATGGACAACTTATGTTCAGCATCATCCTCAAAGGTACCAATTTATTTAGCGGCTATAAGTACCTGCCTTTTGAAATGTTTTGATTTTTTTTGCTACTTGTTCTTTAGCTGACTAATGAGATAGAAGGCTGTGATCGGTTGCTAGCAGCCGTGTTAGCAGCTCTTTCTTGCCCAATGGTGAAATTGACCTCGATTTTCCCAATCACATACGAATTTGATAACGATGCATTTGGAAAACAGACTTCATCGGTGGGGAGTCCTGCTAATAACATAGAAAACAACGTTCATGGTGAACCACAACGTTATCCTTTGCTTGTTGAGCACATGAATTACAGATGTCAAGTAAATATGTTTACCACTTTGTTTATTACTTTTGCATTAAAATATTTTTTCTCTTCTAATTTAAGTAATGTAAAATAAATGTTTAGGTGGACGGTATGGTCAAACCAGCTAGTTCATTCTGCAAAGTACTGGATCAGCTGTTGGCCATTATAACTAAACCTGTTCAGCAGTTGCTCAGTCAAGAGCGATTAACGTATTCCTCTCGTTTGGTAGCAAATGCATGCAATCTTCTAGCTGCTGTTGTTGCTGAATTAGCATCTCAGACTACTGGCACTGATGTAAGTACAGTGAATGCTTGTTTGGTTTTGTTTTTGTATTTTAATCTTGTTCAATCTCGTTAAATTAATTCTTTGGCTGGTATAACCTTGGAGAAGACAGGTTTTTTAGTATGTGTGTATGGATATGAAAAATGTGGAATTTTTATTATTGCAGAATTTTTTTTTATTTGTTTTATACATTATAGTTCTCATGTTCACATCTGATGAGTTCTTACAGACTTAATCTACAGCATGTTATAAAAGTGTTGTTACGCTTTGACAAGGCCATAACTTAATAACAAATAATGTTACAGAAATGTGCCGACGAACGAACCAATCAATAAAATATTTGTATTTGCGAGTCCTTGATGTTTTGCACATGCAAAATTGACTAGGGGGATTCAGTGGCAGATTTAGAAGCGACTTTGGGGGGGGGGGTACCTGAAATATGACGAATATGTCTAAAAATCATGGCGTATTTTGCTCAAAATATTAGGGGGTGTCAGGAGTAGAACGGCCCACCAAAATTTAGTTGACGACGGCGTAGTTATTTCTAAACTAATAATTTTAAAATATTTATAGGTAAAATATTGTATTTTTACTTGTCTTTGCAAGATGGCTGGTTATGTTTTCACCTAATTGCGCAAGAAGGTGGGTTGTGCTTTTAGGGTGTATGTACGATTCTTTGTTCCCTCCTATAAGAAGTTAAATGGTTTGGTGCATTTTGATGATAGAGGTGTCTGTGTATTTGTCTTAGTGTCACGAATGATACCGGCTATATGACGTCAATTTAAAGCTGATCTGGCTGCCATTACACGCAATAGTTTATGCACAGTCGAGTTTTTTTTATTCAGCAATCTTGTTTCTCTTGTTTCATTCTG
>JAQIWH010005154.1:0-15251 GCA_034695005.1 Cryptops parisi
CGTGTTTGAGTAAGTTCCGAAGGGAAAAGATTTCTCGGTGCACACCAGGTTTTCTACAAACCCAAAACCACCACCCCTTATGACGCAACAGCCAACGCGATTCCTGACCATGACCCTGGGTTTTAAACCATAACCCGAGGATTTTGGAAAGAGTGAGATTTAATAATATGTATATGTTTGCAAATAAGAATTTCACAAATATTTATTTGAATTTTTTCATAAATTAATATCGTTGTAAATAAATACTTTAAATAAGTAACGATACTAATTAACTTAAATCAACACACTGTATATTTTTTACAGTATTGTGTTAATATTTGCTATAATACTGCTGTTATTTCGAAAATATTAGCTTAGGAAATTCGCATGTAAATATTTTTTTCAACTATGTGAATTTTCATACAAATATTTTTTTTTCAGCTATGTAAATTTTCATAGAATGTGTACAAAGATCAAGAGCTATATTTATAATTCACAGTTGGAATGTCTATTCATGACATTAAAATCAAACCTAAATGTGTTATCACTTCCTTATAATTAATTTTCAACCCCTCTTGAGTTGAAGGTATATTTAATTATAATACTTAATTATAATTCCGGTATACTTGATTTGTTTTTTCAATTTATTATAGTGCTCGCGTTCATCGTGGAAACACGTGGATTATAAGTGACTATTATAAATTTATCGCAGGGTTCGAATTTATTATCGAAGTAGTGCGTATTACAAGCGAATTCGGCGATATTATTTTTATGATGTGTCATCAAAATCTTGTGAAATACTTAAAAAGTAAGTGGATTATAGTGTTGGAAATTGAGTGACTTTGAAGTGGCATTTTTGAAGGAACGTAGAAGTGACATTCTTTAAACTACTATTGTGGTTCGAGATCTTGCGTTCACCACGTCGACATTTTTTGGCATCGAAAACACAAAGTTACAGAATCATAGTGAATTCAGGTAAGAATTGATTTTTTTTTATAATATTTTATGTGCATTGAGTATTTATGCGGATAAGTAGAATTTGTTTGGTGTCGATGATGAAGTTAACGAATTTTATTCATAATGATGTTATATTACTCGGTGAAGTATATTTTTTCTCCTCCTTTTGAGTTCTTTATCGATTTTTGTTTTCGTCGCTCTCATTAAGCTAGCGACTCGTCTCATTTTCATCATTTTAATGAGGTCTCTCGACTTCACTCGTTTCATCGAGATCATGGGTCTCTTGACTGCCAATTTGGTGCACTTTGAAAGTTGCTGTTTTGGGTATATTGAGTTTTAGGCATGGCAATTTGAAGGGCTTTAATTAAAAAAAATGTAGTCTTATTGCTCGTAGTGGCAATGTTTTATAGGTGGTATGGTGAACAGTAACTCCTGTACGTTTTTGTGGCGATATCATTAAGTTTATGTTGATCATTAATACTCGGTCGACTAAGTTAAAAGTATATCTTAATGAACGAAGTCTTGAAATTTTAAACTTCCATTTTTTGTTTGTTTAGATAATATTTAAAAAAAAAAAAAAAGATAAAGTTTTTAAAGTACCTTTTTTTTCCGTCTGAGGGAGCAAATCGCTTATTTAAAATTTTATGAAGTTTGTGGCGTACTTAATAAAAAAAACCATGGACGTGTTAGTAGCCTACAAGAAGTTTTAGTATTCGAGTTTCTTAGGAACAATAGAAAATATTCAACACAAGCAAATTAAAACGGAGACATGTCTTGGACAGTATAAAACTTAACCAATGAGGATATGACGCAAAAATATTTTTCGAATTGTAGACATGTACCGGTATTGATATGTTTTGGATTTGTGTAGGTAAACGATTTTTCGTAAGTTATATCGGTCGGTAGAGATGATGTAATTTTACTAATATGTAATGAGAATAAATCAATCACAAGCTCATTTGCATACGATAAAATTTTGTTATTATGCGATTTTGTGAATTGTTAAACTTTTTTGTTTTTTTGCATTCGTGAGATACTTGAAATATTGGTATATTCGATTTTAGATATATTGAGGATAAAATGAATCATTTCAAATGATACGAAAATGTTTTCAATTCTCCCAATAATTTACATTGAAAATAGCAGCAAAGAAAGGTGATTCGCGGTTTTTGACATTGTAACTCTCGCATTAATCAAGGACCTGTTGTTTTTTTTTCTTAATTACAAAGTATGCAAGTTTTAAAAATATAAAATTGTCGTTAGCGGATTAGTTCTTTAAAGTAGATTAATAAAGTTCTAATTTTTTATGTGGTTAAGAACAACAAAAGATCGTTGTTGCAGGTTACGTTCGCGATAATGTTCCTAAACGGTTTTTAAGGAAAGCGCTTGAGAATGTTGTGTTCTTTTATTTTCGGAGAAACTGTTGTCAAAGTTGGAATTGCATTCCGATAGTGTCAGGTTGTGGAAAGAAGTGGTAACTTTGTCACTGGCCATTCGGAGGCAGGAAAGTCTTTTGTCCCGTAACGAAGCAGGTCGTCGCCAGTGAAGGTTGTTGGCTTGGCTTGGTTGGTTGGCCTTTTGGCTTTCATATGGAACGTTGTTAACCTGAGTTAACCTCGCGTTCACGTGAACTGACCTGTCCACCTTCTTATCGACCAATGACGTCGTCTCGAGTGTCTCGCGGCCTGCATTCATGTAAATTATTTACTGCACCTCCTTTTATGACGCGCCTTTTATCCAAAAGAGGTTTCGCAAGCCTTGTCACACGGCTCTTCCAATTACAAATTTTCCCCGCGTCCGAGGGGCCAATGAATGAAGCCTTAGCGTGGGAGGATTATTGTCCGAAACGACGTGGCCGAGGGATTCCCGTGGCATCCGTTTCCATGGAAACGGGGTGAGCGAGTGGGGGCGCAACTCGCGTGTTATGAAGTTAAAGGAATTCGCAAATTGAATCCTTACATAATAATTAACGCCCCCACGAGTGTTTGGATTAGGCTTCGCGACCAATGAGCGCTTGCCGAACTGGTCGGGGGGGGGTCTTCGGTGGACGGAAGGGATCATTAACAATGCACCCCTCGCTCAGTTGCTGTCTCCTCTTCGAGTTTTCGAAAGTTACATCCTAGTTAGCAGTTGGCCCAGTAGAAATCTTCCGGTTAACTGCGGGAAAAATTGAGATGAGGTTCCCCACAAACTTTTCCTTTTGAATAATGAATGCGATCCATTAGACCTATTAGTAAACGGTCTTCCATTCACTTAGAAAAGTTATGAAACTAGCTTTTGTTTGACTTTTAGTATCGATTTATTCGGTCATCAACTCAGATGACTCCTTATTCTACAAGATACTCCTCATTCGAAAATTGACAAGATACTTAACAATATAGTTAACTTCATTAATTTGTAAAGCTCCAAAGTGTTCCAGGGTGTGTATTATTATTATTATTCATGTTAAACGTCTTTTAAAACAATATATATTTAACTTATGCAGGGTAACTTTTTGCCTTAATTTTGTTTGTCTGTTGTATTATTGTTTCTTTTTATTTGTATGTCTCAATGGGACGAAAACAATAAATAAATAAATGAATAAATATCAAAATACCGTTCTTGATACAAAACTTTGATTTATGAACATAATGAACTCTTTATAAAAGATTAGCAACAAAAGAAGCAAAGTTTGAAAATTGAAAACAAGCTACTTCTATTATATTTTTTGTGTACTATATTTTTTTGACTCAATATGTTTACCAGCTGAAGTCAGAAATAGCTTGTAGTAGCATGACGTCAACTAAAGGTGATATGATTTTCATTTAAAACAATGTTTATTTTTATTTAAAAAAATATCTTCCTTTGACCTGTTTTAAATCCCATGTTATTATTAATTTACTTTATATAGTGGATCCGGTTATTATAATTACGGGATAATGTTATAACTCGGCTATCGTTATCATTATCAGTCGGTCCCAAGACAGTTTTAATTTTTTTGCCATTGTTTAATGTTATCAGCCGGGTATTTTTATTGAAAAAAAACTTGACCTAAAGTGATCGCAATAACCGAATTCTACGGTATTTAAATTTAAAATAAACAAAAAATACACATGAAAGTGTCACCGAGATTGTGAATTATCTACCATTGGATT
This sequence comes from Cryptops parisi, assembly GCA_034695005.1. Lineage (NCBI taxonomy): Eukaryota > Metazoa > Arthropoda > Chilopoda > Scolopendromorpha > Cryptopidae > Cryptops > Cryptops parisi. The sequence continues at coordinate 4,071 of JAQIWH010005154.1, forward strand.
GCGGATTGCCTAAGGCGGAGGAGTATTTATTAGTCCGCAGTTGTGTGCGTGTGTGAATCGTTGACACCCACACCGTAATCAGACAAAATCGGATATTGAAGTATAGATATAAATGAATCTTTGTTTGGCCACTGTCGAGGTAGAATAGAATTGAAAATCAAAATCGATTGAATCCGTCGAATCCAATCTGTTGGAAGGCAGTGTTGTTCGCAGGTGTATTAGTGGTGTGGGGGTGGCGGCGACTGCTTTCCATTTCCAAGTTATCGGCACCACTATTTGCACGTGAAGTGCCTACCACCAACGCCAGCCATCTGCCTTTCTAACGAGGTCATTATTTCCATAATGAATGAGCAGCTTCAAACTTCTATCGCCGGCATTTGGCAACTTTGGGTAGTCGCTCAAAAATCCTTTTTTCTTCTTCATCTTTTCTTGCGCTTTTTTTGGAGCAGTTACATTTCACTTTCCCTGTGTTGCTGTTGCTGCCGCTTTTATCCAGCCATTATTTTCTTTATTGCCAATGGTGGTGGTGGTTGTTGGTTTAAGGCTAATCACATGGGAGGCAGACAGTATTGGAAAAGGTCTATCTCTTCCACCTGTCAATAGTGAACGGAAAGCGGTCCAGCCACTAAACTAGTCTTCTTTTCCATCATATACTTTTTTCTTCTTCTTCTTGTACCTTTCCTTCTCTTCTTCCATTTCCTCTTATTTTTTTTCATCTTCATTTCTAACGTTCTTTTTTTTTGTGCTTTTTTTTTCTTATTTTTTTCTTGAATTCTGTCAGTAGGGGTAGAAGCTTTATTTCTAACGAAATGGGCGGAAGATGAAAAAGGAAAGAAAAAAAAAGCGGTTTCTAAGTTGAAAATTATCTCGTTTTCTCTAAAGCCCACACCACCAGTGAAGAAGAATAAGGTCTTAAATTATCTAGATTAGTTGGAACTTACTCCCTTGCAATTTGGGGTTGGGGTGGGTTTTTTTTTTTTACTGTAGTTGCTCGTTTTTTGTTTTTTTTTTGGCTATGAAAGCAAAGATTTCATTGTAGTGGCTTAAGACAAACCAGCAAAATAATTGCTATTTATTGGAGTCGTACAAGTCTAGCTAAGACTCGTATGGCGACAAAAAATTTTCAATTAATACTTGTATGCTGCTTTTTAATCTTATATAACAATATTAGTACTAAATCACTAGTGGGTTGTCATTATTTAGCGATCGGTTAAATTGATCAATTGGGCAATTAAAATTATTGTTATTTTTGTTTGTCGTCTTCTCTAGACGCATTAAATGATAAACAGCTAAACCTAATTTTACAAATATTAGTACCTCAGTTAGAGTTAAACGGGGGAAGGATATGGACTGTATATTAATATTTCAAAAATTTTACAAATGTATGATTTCTACCCACCGACAAATTTGTAAGTGTTACTTTATTACAAATATCCTTACAATATTTTTACAATACAGATAATGCAAATATCCTTTACAATACATAACTTCTATGGAATGCCGTATTGGCTTCGAAAAAATTGCTTTAGTTGGTATAGTCTTAGAATAAAAGATTCCAACAACTTGGACAAAAATTTGTCCAACCATGTGTTGTTAATATAAGTTTACTTTTTGTAACTTTCACTATTGGTTATCCAACCGCAATAAACAATTGAAGGCTTGCCCGGAATAACGTTGCATGGAACAATTCATAGTTTTGAGTAAATGGCAAAAGAAGTATTCAGCAACACATTGATTTTCACCTATTCGGTGCCCAATTTCAAAGTGATCTATGTATGTTTTAGGCAGGTGTTAGTTTGTTTATTGACAGCACTAGCTAGGCCCATATACGAGGCACAGTTTTCCATAATCTCAATATTGATTTTTTGTAACATACAACGTTATTCCAGGCAAGCGTTCAATTAATCAATTTAAACTGTTGATAGAAAAAAATTTGTCATGATTAGCCTACATTCTAAAAGTGAGTTGTTGATCACACAGAAAGTATTAGGGTTATGTTTATATTTTAAACAAACAAAAAATAATTTCGAGAATGTTAAAAGCCAATATTCGCGGACGTAAAAGCTCCCTACGTTTATTTTATCACGAATGAGCAAACTCACAAATATTCATGAATGTCGAAGATCGAAGCAAATATTTTTTTAACTAGTATAATAAAAAAATACGTTTGAAAGTATTGTTTTGTCTACTGAAAGTATAGTATTTTTTTATTTTTTATTTAAAATAGTCCAAAAGGACCAAATAAACTATGGTATAACAAAATATTATCACTTGTATGAATAATTAACAATTACATTTGATTTTTCTAGTTGCACAAATTCACATGCTGGTACATCCATAATTATCATGTATTACGTTGATAACTATGGATGTGGGCGTCAAATTTTGAAACGTAGAAAGTGCGTAGCAGAATAAAATGTAGGTTGGCATTAAATTTGTATATTGGAGAAGTAAAGCCATGAATAAAAATGGCGATCGAATCGAAATATTTTATTCAATAAAAAAATAGGTGTTTTTTTTTAAGGAAAAAGAACATTTGGACCATTGGGTCATTTTTATGGCTTAGTTGAGACTTATGCAAAAAAAACAACAAAAAAAAACACCTAAGACTTTTTTTTATATTCTTCAACATCAACATTCATGAAAGAAGAGAAAATATCTAACGTGAAATTTTTATCGAAATTCTAAACACATTTTAAGGATAAAATAACGAACACCACGAGTAGCGTGGAAATGGTGATTTAGAAGTAAGATTTGAAAACTGGAAAGTAGGATAGGAAAATCGTTGTTTTCAGTTTTTTTTTTTTTTATAAGTGAATATGAATAAATGGTAAAATTCGGAAAACGTCACCTGCAACACAGCTTAGCATGTTACAAAAAAGTGTGTACGCTTGTTGTGGTTGGTCTAAAACTAGTTTGTTTTCTTTTTATTTTGCTTTCACATTTTTTAAAGCAAATGTTGCCCAGAAGGAGAAAATAGAGTCGTAAAAACACAGATTAATTTGTAGATGGTTTTCCTATTTGCCATTTACGTGAAGAAGAGTGCCACTAGCGAGTTGTGCAATAAAAATAGACATAAAAGTTGGCATTTGTTTTTTTTTTCTTTTTCATCTTTTTAATTCTTTGAGCATGTTTTTAACGACTTTCGGTGATTCATGAGAACAACCAATTGTCTATGGACTCATTTTGAAATTTGATCGATAAAAGAGAAAAGCAAAGACAGCCACGGAATTTCAAACACTACTCGAATTGCATAAAGATAAGACATTTTAGACATTTCCCAAGAAAAAAAAGTGGCATATATTTTCATAGTTAATTAAAAAAATAATTTTGACGAGTGGTGATGATTTTAAATTAATGTTTTCGAAAAATATTTCATACCAATTATTTATTTATTTTTTGAAATTACTCTGTCAAAGACTCGTCAAAGATTTTAATGTTTGAATTTCACGTTCAAGATTTTTAAATGTTTTGACGTTTTTTGACAAACGTTTTTCAACATTAAATTATTCCAATAGGCAATCAATTGGTAGTTCGTGTTTACTTTATGGGCAGTCCTAGGTGGCTTTGCTTTTGCAAGTGGCATGAAAAAATTACAAGTTGAATAAGCAAAGTAGAAAAAACAAAAAACTCGCAGCTTTAGTTGTAACATAGTTTTTGTTTCCAGATGATTAAAATTTAATTAGATTTCACCAAACGTAGCTTCTCGTTAGGCGAAGAAACAGGTGAAAGCGTAAAAAAAGTTAATTACATTACGATTTCATGTCGCATTCGTTTTGGTTGTCATCGTCGAGGACGACTTGCGGTCATGCTGAGTTTATTAGTTCCAAATCTTTATATATGTATTTTTTGTTGACGTTGTCGTTGTTTTTTTTAATATTCATTTTGCCCAAGACGTTGAATTTCACTTTTACCCACAGAATAAACCAATTTTTTTATTCGTATTATAAACTAATTTCCTAAATATATTAATGTTGTTAAAAAATATTTATAGGTGAGAAATAATTGATGTCTTGAATATCAAATTTCTCGCAGTTACAATCTTGTGTTTAAAATTATACATCTTTGTAATGTTCGTCGTCATCTGGTTCAATAATGGTTTGTAACTATCACCGCAATCATTTGGTATTTCTCGATTGCATCATCGATTATATAATTTGTAATATGTTTAAGATAATTAATTTTTCATGCTGTATACTACACTGCAACGCATACGTGTTTCATAACCTTCAAATCACCGAAGTAATATGTTAAAAAGTCATTGGCTTACACTTTAAACCCGTTTTTTTTATATATTTTTTAAAAATCATTTAATCAAATGGTTACCTTTATCACAAATAATAAAAAAAATAAGGCAATTTTACATTCACTTCAAATTTAACTACGGTATGTATTAATTATTTGTGTATTAATTAGTTGTATTAATTGACGGCGAGCTTGTCATGACTAGATTTATGTTCATTTTGTGCATCGATTTTTTTTTTATACTAAGAAAAAATTAAAATGGCTATTGAATTAAACTTTTTCTCCAACGACTTTGGAATAGTTGTTGGACTTGAGAATTTCACAAAGTTTAAAAGCTTTTTATGGCGAATCCCGTTAAAGAAAAGTAGATAATGATAATCCATTAGGAAAATAATCAGCACTAGTCACGTGAAGATGAACCGAGCCTCAACCACTTTGAGAAAAAAAAAATAAAAAGGCAGAAAAATAAAAACAAGTGCTAGGTACCACCACTTGTGGGGGTACAGCTAGCTAAACGATTCAAAATGGCAAAAAGAGAAAAGAAAAAGGCAATAAATTGTTGGTCTATGTTGAATTTTATTCTCGCCTCTCGCAATGGCTATAGAGGATGGGTAAGAGGAGCGGGTCGTAAAGGCAATTGTCGATGGGTCTTTGCAACGCATGCGTGGGCGTTTTGCAACCCCGAAATGCCTTTGGGCGTCTCATTGCCACCCCCTGGAAGCGGTTGGAAGAGTTTTAAGTTAGATGCGTTAGCATTTACTCATTGAGATTGCGAGTCATTTGAGAAGGAAACTGCTCTCCGTTGCCTTGTAACCGCCTTAATTTGTGGACGGAACACAGATCGGAGGCGACGATGCTTACGACATGGTCCTCGTGGTACCACGAAAAGAGGGAACAAACGTATAAAAAGGGGAATAACACCTAACGAGAGCGTGGGGAATATTTTGACATCATTTGCCACGCATCTCGTGAGGCGACGTTTGCTGATGCTGCTACTGCTTCGTTCGTGCCTGTTTTGCACGAGAACGAGAAACTTGTCTCTCTTCGCGTCGTGACCACTTTAAGAAATTGGAACACACCCGAGAGCTCTGCTGCTCGATGGTGTCTAACAAGAGCTGTTAAAAGATTAGATCAGTTTTATTGATCAAAGCTGAGTGAACTGTGTTGGCTGCTGTTTTAGCAAATGACACCAGCAGACGCACACCTTGGAGATCCGAGAGGCGATGCTTGCACAAGCTCCAAACTTGGAAACTTGTTAACTCGACGCTTCTAACCAACCGGGTAGAAAAACATAATCAGCGCGCGCACCCTGTTAATCTGATAAAACTTTTATTGAAAAGTTTCAGCCGTTACCTCAATTTGCTGCCATTTTATTAAAACTTCTGATTGTCTACAAAACCTATCCAAAAGTAGTCGTTCTCGAATGACAGTGATTCTCAAAGTAGGTACAACTTCAAATTTAAAATTTATAAAGATCATATAATATGTTTCAAACTTCACATTTTTTATGATCATTTAGAGTTGTTTTAATGGGTTTTTTTATATTGATTAAAACGGTCTGAAGGGATCACAATGAATATAAAAAGTTACAAAAAATGTAATGTTGAAAACATATGATTTAAATGTCAGAAGGCAATGACAAGTTTAAGTATTTAACTACATATTAAAAAAAAATTATTTAGATATACAGGTATAGTAGATGTATAGTCAAATACTGTATCTAATCTTTAGACTTTAGATTATGGTGATCTAAAGATGTTATGGGTTATTTTGTTTATTAAGAAATTGTTAGAGACATTGAGAATGTTTGTTAAAATTCTGATGAGTATGTACGTACAGTATATTGTATTCATGAATTCCACTTTTAAATTTCTGATTTATGCTAACATTAGGGATTGTTTAAGAATGAATAAAGAATTGAACTTATACTTTGCATTGGCGTTGTTAGTTATACTTGTATTTTATTTATTTACCCAGGAATGTGGTTTGAATACAAATAGAAACCGGCGAATGTGAGAATTCAAGAAAGTTACAAATCAAAAATCGAATTATTATCTTGGAAACTATGAGTTGTAACTACCATGTCATATTTAGAAAATTGCAAGCAGCGTTCCATTTAGTCAGAATCCAGCTCCCATATCCAAGATGCCATAGTACTACCGAATCTCATAATAATCAACTAAACTGTTTTGAATAAATCACCTTAATAATAATTTCAACTTTCATAAACTAAAAGTGCAGGTACTTTTCTATTAACGGGCTTCTTCACTGGTGCCCAAGAAAAGCCGCTCTGTGGCGGTAGTGATTAGCAGTAGATTGTGTAATCGATCAATTGAATCGGTGATAGATCACGAGGTTAGGGTAGTTTCGGCTTCTCCGTTAATAGAAAAGTCAGAGCGGATGCCCGGTCTATGGCAGAAAAAATAATTTAACCTCCTAACCTGTCGCCATCACCCTGGTTCAATTACAGTTGATCGATGACATAGTTCATTGCTAATCATCACTATTGCCACAGAGCGGTTTCTCTTGGCCACAAACAAGAAAAACTATTGATAGAAAAGTATCAAAAGTCAAATACAGTACATATTGAGGGTATTTAAATTTGTTATTTAGGAATAAACGTTTTGCCAGTTGGATTTATCAAAGGGTGGTTTTTTAGAACCAAAAATTGCAAATGCAAGTTGAATTTAAAAAAGGTTGTCTTATGATATAAAAAATAAGGTCTACACGACATATAAGATTGTGACTTTATAGCCACAAAATCTCGATACAATAGTAAAAAATGACAAAAAAACCAATCATTGTTAGTTATAGTCAGTTATACCATTCGCTCTATACTAACTTGCACTAGTTTCTTAACCAATTTGTATATAGTTTAGCCGTCAGATTCTGTTAATGGCCCTTGTCCTGTGTTTTAATCTTGTTTTATTTGTAATTAGTATTGTAGTATTTTCTCAACGTTTTACTGGGTTTTTAGCGCATCTATATTTTAAAGTGTCATTGGCAATCCTCATCCTGAGGACTGCCAGATTGTGGTTATATTTCACGTAACCATATTGTTAGTAAATTTCAATATATTATTGACTGACAGTAATTAATATAAAACAGGGTCAAACATGGTTTTGTCTAGCCTGGTTTTTGGCTCGTTTGCTGACATGCTTTCTATTGGTGGTTAAGTTCCTGCTTCACCTAAAGAAAATTTTTACTATATTTCATGATTCCCCGTAGCTCTCATTTGTAATTAAATTTTAACATTAAACAAAGTCAACTAAATTTTAAGCTCAATCTCAACGTAACAAATTTGGCAAAAATTGGTCCAACTATGTTTGATTGATCGGGACACAAAAGAGAAACATTCAAAATATTTTAAACAAGCATGTTCAGATATTGTTTTTGTTGCATTTCACGTAGCGACTCATTTTAACAGGAAACTAAATAATTTTTTCCGGCTAACATAAGCCATATAATTTTCGATTTTGAAGTAATCATTGTGAACCGAATTTTCTACACTAATATACCGTAGTAACAATGAAAAATAAACATTGAAAAAATAAATTAAAATAATTTTTTTATATTACAGTACTTCGATGCGTTGGTGACGCTTTTTTGATTATTTTGAGAGAGTTCGATTTTTTTGTTTAAATTTAAACTTTATTATATTTTTTGTGTGTGGCCAGTTAAACTACTTGTTCGCGTATGAAAACCAGTTTATGAAAGCGAGTTTCGTTTTAGTCTCCAGTGTATTGCAGAAAGCGCGAAAGGTCGCAGATGTCGCTAGCCAACATGTACTGCTCAGACCGTTTATTTTGAGTCCATCGAAGTTGTGTTTACATACTTTTACTTAAAACGAGAATTTTTAACGCAGCTGTTTTACTGCAGGCGCTTTAATTTTAAGTCGAGCTCCTCGTTGTGCAAAAGAATTTGTGAACAAGGCACTTTCGAGAGCACTTTGTTTTTCGCTTCAAAGCACTATTTCTTTAAGTTCACTATACCAAGGTTGTAGGATGCCATCATAAACGCGTTACACTTTCTAATCTCTGGATTTGGCTTTCGTTTTTCTTTTCCGTTGGTAGTCCATCTTTCTTCCTGCTCTCGGGGCGTTGTTTAGCATCCTTAATGTAATTCCAATTGGGTCGCGCGGTCTTCGTCGTCGAATGAAGAGGAAGACGACGTGGGGGTGGAAAGGGGTAAAGGAATTTTTCTTTTCTCTTCTTATCAGATGGCCGGTAGAGCCCAACTCGTATATTTCGGGGACCAACTTCCACCGCCTCGAGTCAAGAAGAGCGTTGGCCAACAGATAATAACTGTCGGGCGACGGATGGAAACTCGGGCTCGGAATTCTAATAGATCCGAGCGCGATAACGTGGCCGACATGGCCTGGCAGCCCTTTTCCTTCTCCTTTTCTACTCTTACTTTCTTTTCCTTTTTCTCTTCTTCCTCCTCCTCCTACTTTGGCACGCGACAAACCGTCTGATCGGTCGCGCTGCCTGGAAGGAAATAACTCAGCATCAGCTCTTTCGTTCCGAGTTTAATCTCCCTTCCGCGATTGTACCGAATGTGGAAGAGCAATCTTTCGGTCGGTGTTGATGATGGTGGTGGTAGTGGTGGTAGTAGTAGTAGTAGTAGTAGTAGTAGTAGTAGTAGTAGCAGTAGAAGTGCCAAGAAGGAAAATGTTTCACGCTACTACTACTACTACTACTCCTCCTTTTCCTCCAGTTTCTTCGACTTCTCTTTGGGGTCCCTATCTTCAGCCCGCTGGCAGGCTCGACATTGGCCCGACACATCGACCATCCTGTTCCTCGATGCACGAATTTAAGAGAGCTCGTATTTTGCGCCCAATGACGGTCGCGACACGTTGTCACAACGAAATGGCGAGGTGTTGGGGGGGAAAGGGATAGGCGGTGCACGCGCGAGGACAAGGCGCCCGCGGCGCAAAATGGCCGTCGCCGTTATTCAAATTGTTAGGAAGTTGCCAACAACGACCCTATCATTGGGCGATAATAGTTGGCGTCGAGGGAGCGACGACGATTCGCAGCCAAAGATGTCGTAAAGTTGGAACGAAGGACGACTGGAAAGCAACGCCGAGGCACTTGCCTTAACCTCCATCTTTTCACATCCCTTCCTTTGGCGAGGCGCGAGCAACCAATATCTGACAGGGTGCTGCATCAGTTCTACTCGCAGCAACGCGTTTTCTCGCTCGTATCGACAGCTATTTAGCCCACTTGTCACCAGATGACCGTGGAAACCGAGACAGAAATTGTAATATGAGGCGATCATTATGTTGAACCCGATATGAGTTATTAGCTGACCAACGAAATCCCCGTTTAACTCGAACTGCGCTGAAAAACTATTCTAAATGAGCACTTGGGGACGCACACAATCATATCTACAAAACTCTTTATGCAATATCAAAGCATTTATAAAAATCAATATAAAGAAGTCTATTAAACATTTAACTCTTAAAGTGAAAATAAGAAAAATAAATTGGCATGAATTTTGATCATACAGAGGACGCGTCAACATTAAATTAATTTATTTTTATTGATTTTAAAATCTTGCAGTTCAATAGAACCACAATACAGTGACATCGCAAATTTATAAACATAACCCAAACAGTCTACGTACCTCTCCCCCAACATTAGACTGTCACAGTTTTTACTTTCAAAGCACCACCATCAAAATTACAGAAAGACAGATTGATCTGGCTTTAAAAACCATGCCCACTAGGAGTTCTTATCCGGAAGACGTTTTTTCGAAACTCGTTATTCAACAACTAAAAACCATCTTAATGCACCCCCTCATCCATCTTTGTGAAAGTATTTTACTCTCTTGCATTTATCCCAGTAAGTGGAAGGTGGCGGTGATAACACCGACCTACAAGGCGGGCCCAGTGGATGCAATTACTTCTTTCAGACCGATCGCCAATTTGCCCTATCTAAGTAAACTGGCGGATAGAGTTATGTTCGAGGAAGTTAAGAAATTGATCTATGACACCACCCCCAATCAAGCTTTTGGTGTCGCTCCGGGCAAACCTGCCCTTTTCCTTCTTTACGGTTTATACAGAGACTTCGTGGTAAACTTAGATAAACAGTTCTCTTGCATCCTGTTGGCCACAGACGTCTCCAAAGCGTATGACACACTTTCCAGGTGTGCCATAGTAGAACAGCTCATGCACCTTGGTCTTTCTCATCAAAAGACACAACTTGTTGTCAACTACTTTCAAGATAGATATTTCCAGGTGGGTGAAAATTTTCAAACTCGAATCGAGTCACAGAGAGGAGTCACTCAAGGGACTTCTATGGCATCCCTATTCTTTTCGGTCATTACTAATACTCTTTTTGAAATTGATCTTCATGCTGACATCTTCACTTATGTTGACGACAATTTCCTCGTCTTGCCTTTTCCCAGATATGAAACCCAGGTCGCAGAACATTTTATTGAGTCAGATCTGGAACAACTGAAGTCGTGGTATCAAAACAGACAAATGAGTCTTAATCCCCTTAAGACCAAACACATTATAATCCATCGTAGTTCACACCTGAATGACAACCTTAAAGCTCTGGGAATTTTCTTTGACTCCCAACTCACCTTTGCAAAACACATTGAGTTCTTGGTCACTCGACTAAATAGGCTTATTTTTGTCGTTAAACGAATTAGAAACATACTAACTAATAGAGAAAAAAGGGAGTTTGTCAAAACCAAAATTGCTGCAGTCGTCAGCTACGGGATTCTTCTTTGGGGTACGGCAAGAGCTTTCCGCCTCCGTAGAATTACTGTGGCTTACAATAATTTGCTTCGATCACTCTACCATTGGAATAAATACCAATCCATTTCATTAAAGTGTGGTCTTCAAAAAATCTTTACGCTTAAAAAACTAATAAGATTTCACCAATTAAGAGAAATCCCGCGAATTTTAATCAATAGTCAACACCCTTT
>JAQIWH010005155.1:0-15250 GCA_034695005.1 Cryptops parisi
TATATGCTCAATTCCTAGCTCGCTCACACAAAATCACAAGTGAAGCTAATATAAAGAGTATAAAAATGGGTTGGCCATCAGAAAAGGACCGAATTGCGAATAAAGTCAAGCGGAGATTGTTCTAATTTAAAATACACCCTATGTTATTTACAATTCACCCTTCAAACGGCATAGTATTAAAGCCTTCCGTATTTTTGCGACCATAAGATATAAGTCGCACCCGAATATAAGACGCAACTGTTTAGGGCTATTTACTAGTCATGTATAAAACTCGTCCTATTCGCGAAAATGCGATACAGAATTTACATATTTTATTTTTTATTCATATATTTTACTTTAATTTAATTTATTTTTTTGTCTAGGCATGCCAATCTAATATTGAATTTATTCAGTTTAATGGTGGACGCCAATGTACCTGATATTGCACTTGAACCTGATAAAACTGTGAAAAAAGTAATCCACAATTGAAAAAAAAATCCAAATTTTGTTTATCCGTAAAATTGAGTGGATCCACTAAGTTAACGAGTTTTATTTTATTTTGCAGGTACAAGATAAATTTAGATTGGACGTAAGCGATGAAGAAGCAGTTCAGTATCTGCAGAACTTGATCGACGTCAGCGTGACGGCGGTGATGGCTGCATTAGTCGAACACATTCACAGGATAGCCCAGGTAAACATTTTAGTACACTTTTTTTAAGATACAGTAAAAACACACCTGTTGACAATACGTGTTATATTGAACGTTCTATGTGTTTTTAAAAAAACAACTTATTTTTTTGGTTTAAGTACTGGAGAAAGTGAAGTCAGCGACTGGATCTCCGCTGCACTCGAGATGGAAGTCGCTGCGTTTCCATTTGTAGTCGTTGCAAATAACTACGGATGTTCAAATGTAAATACTTCTTACTACCTTTCTAATGGAAAATTTTAAGAGTGTTCATAAAAAAAAATAAAAAGTTCTAATCACCTGCATGGGATGTTTTTGAAGTTTCTGTTCCAGCAGCCGTCGCGAACAATCGATTTTTTGCTGCAACGTTTTCATTATCTGTTCTTCGTTGTTGATGATGATGTTGAGCTTTCTGTACGAATCTAGCTTTTCCATTTTGATGAAAGGGCCTAGATCCGTTTCAGGATCACCGGACGGTCTCCTGTAAAAGAGTAACGAAGCCAAGTTACAAATGAGGAAAAACTGCATTAATCCACATATTGAGTAGTTTTAGACCAGTCTACAGCATTAAAAACATCATATTAGAAAATTGCATGTATCTTAATGATAACCTACTTAAATTCCTAGGAACTAGATTACTCTAAACATGATTTTGATCCTAATTCTGTCAACTAAGTTGGACGTTTGTAACGTGGGTAGTGCCTGTAGTAGTCAAAGAAAACCAAAAATAGAATACATAAATAAATAAAAATCTACAAACCATGCGGGTACATCGGTAACGGGTGTCGCTGCAATCAGATCATCTAAAGTGTCAAGCTTTTGAAGGAGGTTTTTGTCTTGAATCAACTGTTCAATCTTTCGATCAATATTTTTCTTGATCTGAGATGTCAACTCTTGGTGCAGTTGTTTAAACCTCAGCGGATCGTTTTTACTGGCTTTGGCATAAGTTTTGGACATCACCGATAACCTGAGGACAGATATGAGATTCGAATGTTAATAAATTATATACAAATATAATTTGTATTTTAAAACAAAAATGACATTGATGAGATTAAAAAATGGTTTTCTATTGAACTTGCCTGAAGTTACGCAAGCACTTGTCTGCACATTTGTCCAATGTTTTTGGCACCGAACCGGATCTACCGGATCTCGTAAGGGTGCCCTCCATGTTTCAGTTTGTTTGTTAAATGCTGGCGTAATTTAAACCACTGCCACTTTCAACAACTATCTTGTGGATTGAAAAGTACCGTAGTGATAAAGTTTTCACCGTTTGTACTTCAAAATGGCCGTTGATGTTGATTTAAATTCTCCGCGAAATTTTATTCAGTTCAAACGCGATAACTAGTGACAGGCCAAAGCTTCTATTTTTATATAATTAAAAAGTTTTATTTCATTAATTTATAAAATTGTATATTGTTATGTATGATTTGAAATAATGTTTTCATAATTATTGTTTTAATGAAAATGCTATATTAATTATTATTAAAAATATGTTTTAACTTAAAAACATAAAGAATCGTCCTGTATGTAGAATGACGTCATTATTTAAATGCTAGCTAAAGAACGAACCGATTCCAATGCTATGCGTGTAAAATTATTGTAAAATGGTGCGTTTAATGGCGTTTAAAAAATTTAAATGACACCTTTTTAATTAAATATTGATAGTTTTAATTGTATTTTTATATTTTATACAATTTTTTATATGCTATTGTAAAATCATTATGGAATGGTCCTATCTGTAGACAGAGAGCAGCTCATGCTCATAAAAGTCGCATCTTGTGAAAGGTGTCAGATCTAGACCTCTAGACCCAACCAAAGACCAACTTTGAAGCGTGTGTTTCTCGTTTCTTCAGCAGTAATATCCGATTTATTTATTTTTTACAAATCTATAGATAAGATGTGCAATAATCCAATAATGTCTCATGAACGATTAAATGACACTGGCATGTCACCAAAGAGAAACGAACTGAACATGAATGTCTCTCGTTTCTTTTGAGAAACCATGCGTCTTAGAAGATGGTCGTTCATTTTTTCAGGCGTGTTGCTCGTCTACATCATCGCCTGTTATTATTTTTGGCGAATTCAAATCAGCCTAGATGACAGCACCATAAAGCAAATCGCACTCGCCGTCAACGGTCAAGATGCAGAACTCTCCGACACTCTTACCATCATACTCCGAGAGTTTGAGGAGTTTGACAACGACGTTAAGGAAACGGTATCGAGTGTCATGCAATTGTTTCCTAAAACCGATGTTATCGTTACGGCCGATAAGTTGCCGTATCCGCCTTTGCAGCTACCTCCCTCGGAACATGTGCGGTTGATCAATTTTAACCCACTTCCGAACGTGGACCCTTTCTCTAAGGAAGTCCAACCTCACGTCCGCACACCTTACGTCTTGTTTCTTCCGGACGGAGTTCGGCTGAACGTTGCGTCGGTGCGCGAGATGCTGAACGCGAAGGAACTGCGTAAAAGCGCAATAATCGTCGCCAGCGTGGCGGAGGAAGAATTGCCCTGTTTCAGCGTGAATGTCAGTCTACGCAATTGGACGATAGTGAATTCTCAACCTGATTTAGTGTCGCTGTGCAATTTGTTTCAAGGGTCGTACGTGTTGTTGGTTCCTTCCGATGTACTTTTTAGTATGAACTATCCGTTCACTCGTCCGTTTCTGTTTGCCTTGTTCGTTCAGGCTGCGTTAAAGGATGTTCCGGTAAGTACGTTGAATGATTAGCCTACAGTATTTAACGTGCGCTACGGTACAGGTACTTCGGACTATAAACACAGCAAACCTGTGAATTGGAGGGTTCTACTGCGTATCATGCGCATCACTATGATAATGTTGTGCAGTACAGTTACTGGTTCTATCGTTTAATTTGTTGCAATGTATTTTTACTTTTTTTTTCAGATTCAATTTATTGAAAGTGCAAAATTTCAACGTGGCAAGAAACTCTTTTCCAATGCTCATCTTCAGTGGAAGCAGAAAACTTTTTATATGCAGCGCTTAGTTTCCATGTACAAAACATTCGGCATCAAGAAAGTGATTCAACCCAACGGAGAAACGGAATGGCACGGATGCAATAAGCACACGGCACGATGCTTCGGCACGGTGGTCGACGACGTTCCCGACTATTTGCACAGTGGTCGATACACTCCACCGTGTTGCATGGAAGCCTTGAGGAAGACTGGAAGACACGTCTTAACCAGTTTCCACCAATCAGGAGTTCGCCACTGGTTGGAAGGTGGCAGTCTGCTAGGCGCCGCTCGTTCCGAGGACATTATCCCGTGGGATTACGATATCGACATCGGTATCTACCAGGATGATATCGCTAAGAGCGTCCCGTTGACAAAGGCGAGAGTTCAACCCTACGTGGACGAAAAAGGATTCTTGTGGGAAAAGGCCCACGAAGGTGATTTCTTTCGTGTACAGTACAGTAAGAGCAATCACATGCACGTCGACGTCTTCCCCTTTTTTTCGCGTGCTGGGACGATGACGAAGAAGCATTGGTTCAAGACTCATCCGCAGGATCGGGAGTTCCCCGAACATTTCCTCCACCCGTTGACAACGATCAACTTCATCGGAATGAAGGCGTCGGCACCCAATAACATTCGTGATTTCCTGGAGCTCAAATTTGGAGAAGGTGCTATCGAACAGCCCAAGTTTCCACCCGTTATGCAGAATGTGACACTTCTATGAACGGTGATTTAAAAGGTATTTATTATCATTGCTGGTTTTTTTGTGTGTGTAGTACAAAAAAACAGAAGTTGCGGAACATGAGATTTTTGGATACATGTGAAGCAACTGAGACGAGTCCTTTTAATGTAATTCTCGTTTCAAGTGTCGTCAACTTGCATCCTTAAAAGTTTATAGTGTAAAAAAGAAAAAGAAAACGATACAAAATTGGGTAAGTTACTTATGTGTTAAGCAGCTGCCAGCGCACGATGCATCTTTGGGTATAAACATCAGTTAGGTTAGTTGAAAACAGAAATGTATTAATTAATGATAAATCTAGTGGTTTTTTAACTAAGCTAAACTTGTGTCTATACTCGCCAGTTTAGGTTAGTTAACAACAACAACATCATGTCGCTCCATTCGCCGTGGCGTGCCTGTGGCGACTGCTTGATGCATATAACATAAGTACCCAAAATAGTTTCAATTTCAGTTTGGCTAATCCGTAGATGTTTTGATCCATTCTATGAATGGCTATGCAATTTTATGTTGTGTTAAGATTTAAAAAGCAAACGGATTGTTTTAAGCTTTAAGTTCCTATTCTGTGTTTTGATTTGTGTTAGTTACTTAAAACGGAATTGTTTTCGGGTTTACTGATTTTTATTAAATATTAAAATCGTTCTGCCATAAATATCGAATCTACCTTTGGTGGCAATTTTCAAATTCATCAGCGACTCAAAAGAATCTCAATAATTACGATTTATTTGAATTTTTTTTATGAACATATGAAATAATTCTATCAATTTTATATCGGTGATTAGGTAAAAAAAAATTTTTACATTTGCACAAAGTTTTGCCTTTTTCCTAGAGGCTTCGTCAGGGAAAATGTCATCAGGTAGATATGACAAAACCTCTAGAAAAAGGCAAAATGTGGAGTAGTAAAAGAGAGATCTATCTGGTCAGTAAGGTAAAAAACTTTTAATTTTAAGAATTGTTTCACTGATGATAAAAAATTTCTTTACTATTGGGGTAGGGAAATACGTTGACGGACCAACTCGCTTTTGGTTTTGACAAAAATTAAATAAATCGCTACTGCGCATGTCATTTTTGCATTAGATTAAGATGTATCATTCCGCTGGATACAAAACAAACTATTGTAAAGCAAGCATTTTGTTGTTTATTTAATGTAAACAACACATTTTAGAAAGGAACTATCCTTTGGGTGAATGCACGAATGTGCATTGGCGCACCAACCAAATCACACCTGCGACTGCCATGCGCAGTAGCGATCTATTGCAGGCTTAGCAGATACAAACTATACATATAATCATCAAACATTTTGAACCTAAATGTACTGTAATTTTTAAAAATTAAATGTATAAATTTAATGATACATGCAGAACCACATTCAAACTACATTGTAGCATGCTGGGCCCATAACCTGCTGTTGCTGAAATTGCTGTATTATATGTAACATACAATTAATTTTGTACATAATTTACTTTATTTTGTTAAAATAAGAACATTACTTAAATATTGCTACTTAACAGATTGACGTAAAACTTGGTGAATTTTGCCACCAGAGGGGGTTGATGCGAGATTGCTGAAGCCAAATATTTTTTAAATACTCAACTGAAGATTATGCAATACATATATATTTTTTGATTATTTACTGCATTTTTTTTATTATTATTACAAGTGTGTTTTTCAGTCTATTAATGTTGTTCAACATTTATTTTGTTGGAATATTTTATTTTTTGTAGTCTTTCCCGATGCTAGTCCAAGTTCATATAAAAAAAATATTCTTAACAATCTTATAACATTGAGAGAAAAAATGCGCTTTGATTTTAAGAATTCTTTTTATTTGTAAAAACAAAAATGAAATCCATGACCATCGTATCTATTTAGGAAGACAACTTAATAAACATTCAAAGTTGTAACTACTCATGTTACTATTTTCATGCACCGCTAGTTGGAAATTTCTTCGAACGACACTTTACTTTCGCGTTTGTCGTACTATGGCTAAGATCTTGTTGAGCTTCATTACTTCTGTTTCCGCATACTTCACTGCGTCCATGTTTCTGTTGTCTTTAAACACTCGTCTCAAATTGGGAGATAGCTTCAAACACGTTATGCACCCTCTGGAGAATATTATCAGGGTTTATATTTTTTATATATTATATTTTATAATATTATAATTTTGTTTTTATATAATAGTTTTTATTCTTTATGACTGTGTTTCAATCTACCTGTTATCCCCTGCTAACAACACTGGATAGGTTCGATTGAATGCCAAGCAGGTTAATTTGGTGTTACGTTTTTGCACAACAATTTGTTCGCAAATCCATTTGTATTTGTTGACGTGAAGATCAAATAGGTATATCTGAGAAATTTTAACAAAATTGATTGGCCCACATTGTTCACATGTAAATGATGAGTAGATACTGAACGATTCAGAATATCTATCTATCAGAGGTGATAGAGGGCATGTAATGAAACATCTTTTAGTAAGAAACCATAATTTGGAAATACTTCCATAGCGAGATACAATGAAATTACGAAAACAAGGACACCATTTACTGTGAATGTGAAATGTGTTGGTTTTTTTTTCCAGTGAGTATAATGGTTATTACTATCGGAACAATGTATTACCGATACGTAGATTCCATAATTGTGTTGTATCTTGTCGTTACGGAAGTATTTCTAGATTATAGTTTATTTTATTAAAAAATACGTTTCATTACATGCCTTCTATCACCTCTGAAAGTTGGGAATAGTTATTCCGAATCATCCCTGTATAAACTTGTCTTACTTTTCCATTGGCTCCAGCTGCAGCAAATACGGTAGATGCGTAAGGAGCCCACGTGACGTCTCCAATAGGGCATCCAAAATCAAAGATAAACATGGGTTTTCTGAAATGTTCGAGAGTTGAAAAACGTTCACGGTTTTGTCAATAAGATTTAAATAATGAAATTGTTGGAGAAACATGCAGGGTAGTCTCTAGTTATGAACACACTAGTAAGTAGGCCTGTGGCACGACAGGCTGTGTTCATACAACTAAGGCAGTGAACGGGTGTTGCAAGGTTCCAGAATGACCTGCATTGACCTACAAACGTACCACTTTTTTCAGTGCTGATTGGCCAATGTCATGCCTCACACCTGATTGGCCAATGTCATGCCTCGCACCTGATTGGCCAATGTCATGCCTCGCACCTGATTGGCCAATGTCATGCCTCGCACCCGACTGGCCAATGTCATGCCTCGCACCTGATTGGTGTTTAACATGGTTATGGCAACGGTGGCTTAAACCTTGTTCCAGTTCTAGGTTTTATAGGAGATTTCGTTCTTACAGACTTTTGTAACCCAATTTTGTACCCAAGTGATAATTAACCAGTTTTTGGGCTCGCTTGTATCTTCGAATCGCCCATTAAATTGAGATCGCCATAATCCGAGACCAGCCTGCATCCATCGCTTGGTTGTTCTTACGTTTCCTTGTAATCCCATATTTTAACAGTCCAGTCTGCACTGCATGTGATAAAGATATCCGGATGATAGTAGTTCCATTGGATACGGTAAACCGCGAGCGAATGAGCTTCGTACGTCATGAGAAATTGGTTGGTGTAAGCAGTGGAACATCGATGAACGAGTCCTTCTTCCGTTCCTATTAGGAAGATGGATTGCTTTTCCCTGTGAAAAGCTATTGCAGTGCCGCAGCCTGGGGTACAAATTAATTTTGGCACATCAAGTTTTGTCATCGATTAATTTTCCCTTTGAAGAAATTGAGGAGTTTGGTGAATAACAGCGTAACTCAAGAAATGTAGGCCTAGTTTTGAAAAAAAAGGGACAAAAACTTCTGTCACCTTCAAATTTAAGAATAAAAGAAATTCCTGTCAACTGTCTATTTATAGAAGGAAAATGAATAGTTTTGCAACAAATGTGTTAACTTTAGTTGACAGGCTAATTCAAAAATGCAATTACGCCATTATTCCACATATTGTGGGAATAATGGCGATGTAAGTGGAGTTACGCCGTTTTTCCACCCTACTTCTCAATTTTAAATTTACCTTTAATGTTGAGGTGTGTTCCTTCCGGCCCTTCCAAATCTTCATCCAAGTTGAGGTTAATCATATTGGAAAAAATGACATCCGTCTATTAAAAAATGAATGAAAGAAAATCATTACGCACAGTTATTTGAAACCGCTAATTTGCTGAAATTCGAAGTTATCACACTTTTAATAGCACCCAGTTAGTAACGCGTCCGTCGGATGATACCGAAACAAAATTCAAGTTTCCGTCCAGGTTGTTTTCTTGCCATTTAACCTGTTGAACGTATTCGAGTGTTGAAATTGTTTGTTGGAGTGAAAAATGCTTTTCCGTTTAAGTTATTGTACCGAAATATTTGGAATATTTTGTTTTTCATTAATGTTTGAAAATTCACCTGCCACACGGGTGCATTATGCTTGCCTTCTCTTAGATCGCACAAATACACAGGTTCCTTTTTCGGTTCCTTGAAATTGAAAACGGCAACGGTTCCGTCGTAATAACCCGCTACAACCAGATACTGAAGGTTGGGATGAGTATCAACCGACAGAATTCCACTGTCCATGATATAAAAGAATTCCGGAAACGATGGATTTTTAAGAGTAAACGCGCAGATCAACCCCTGATGCTGCTTGCTGTACTCATCTGAAAGTGATATTTTTACGGTAACATTATGATACAGGATGTTTTTGAAAGACCTAGTCAAATTTCAACAGATGTTACGAATCACAAAACAAAGCCAAAAGTCCATATAAACGTGAGTCCAGAAACGCTTCTCGTCGGAGATACCACAGAGTGAAGTCACGTAAATGAATAGGCCTATGGTTTCATAATCTCTGTAGGTCTAAATTTAGTTTTTGCTTTTCACCTATAACTACGAGTTATTTCCATAAATAAAGATTACGTCTGCACCAATTAAACTGATCGTTAGGATTTAGGAGGACTCGTTTAGGACTGTAGTTGCAATTTAAGTAGTCCGAGTTTGGCGAGACTTACAAGAACCAAAACCAGCAGTGAACAAGTCGTCGTATTTAGTGTTCCAGCTAAGCGAAGTGACCGCTAACATTTTAGCATCCTCGTGAACAAATTTCCACAACGGTAACACGGTCCCTTCCTTGTCTCGGTATTCGTCCGACGCATCTTCGAAATATTTGAAATCTAAAAACAAAATGAGTATTTTGTTTGTGAAAATTGTAGTCGTCACTGTAAAGGAGGACTGTCATGATATGAATCGACTGCAGAATTCATCACTCGGCCAATTAGAAGGCTGTGTGGTCATTACCAGGATGGCAATTCGTACCGTGACAGTCTGCCTTAAGATGCACTTAGCACTTGAAATCACCTTGGGAGATCTCATCAAAAATGTTTTGGTTGATCATTCTTTCGACCGTTTTTGTTGCAGTCGACATTTTGGACATTTCGTTCACCTGAAAGAGGTCGTTGCGTCAACTTGTACCAAATGAAGTGAATGCATAACATTTTAATTTTTATTACAACTGCTGACCATTATTTCTGCTACATAGGTTTTTTTAGCCTTTTTGGCTGGTCCCTTTGCTTTTGCTTTTTCCTGCAAAAAATATTGAATGTAAATTAGTCAAAACCAAGCTCATCATTTGCTGTGCAAAAGTTTAACGCTACGTATAACATGATTTTGTTTTAAAACATAAACGGATAATTTGGCATGTTAAAATAAGAACATTTGATATAATACAGTGCTAAGAAAACGGCATAACAAAAAATCGGTAGATGTACATGCAAATTTTGTGTACGACCAAAAACTTTGTGTTCGATAATCAACTAACATTTAAGTTGCTATGTAATAATTGAGAAGTTGAGTGGAATAATTTTTGCATTATACCTGCAACTCCGCGTATTTAACATACGCGTCGTAAATTTCCCATTGCGTCACCGAACCTGTCAAAGTAGCTCTTGGCGGTGGAATTGTCTGGATTTCTCGATGCTTAAATATTGTGGAAACGAATATAGAAAATCGTGAGTTCTTATTCATTTTTCTTGTATTAAAAATGTCGGAAGCTGTTTCGAATGAAAATAGTTACCCGAGTAGGATTATTGTAAGTCTGCGCAGCTCTTTCACTGAAATTGAACTTGTTAGTGACTTTCTTCCCCTTGACGAATTCCACTTCCACTTCTTCGTCGGGAGCTTCGGCAACCGCTTCTTCTTTCTCTTCCGCTTCTTCTCCTTCTCGGACTTCATCGCCTTCGCCTTCACCCCGTTCGACTTTTGCTACTGGTTCGCTGACGCTAACTTTTTTGGACGTCGGAGCTACCAATAAATAGTATACAATAAACACCGATCAGAAATGCATTAGCATCATACAAGGTGTTGTTACCAAAAGGTCTAGTCAAGTTTTAACCACAGACGGCTATGCATCGAAACAAAGCAAAAACTCCATATAAACACAGGTACGGATAATACAGGGTGAAGTCAAATTAATGCGATTGTAGAAACAATCATAGGAATAGAAGTTTAAAAAAAAAAATAGAAATAGGAAAAAAAAAGTATCAAAAAAGACGTCAAAAAAATATTAGGAAAGAAGTCAAAAAAAATTTTGATGTCTTTTTTTTCCATATTTTTGTTTTTGACTTTTTTGCCCCACAATCGTTGATGCATAAGCCTATTGTCTCAATCGCTGTAGGTATGCATTTCCGGATTCATGTTTATATGGATTTTTGTTTTGATGTGTTAAAATTCCATCAGATCTTTTAGGAACACCCTGTATATGGTAATTGAGAAATTTGATCACTTTCTTACGAGAAGGCTGCAAGAGTTTGGATTCTATCAGACTTTTATGTACGAGTTTGTTAGGAATGTCCAAATGAACCAATAGATGATCGGTCACCACGACCGGTTTAAACGTCAACTCCTATACAATTCGTTATTGTTTTAGTTTAAAATTATAAATTATTTTTAATGTCATTAAAAAATAAAAATTTTTTTTTGACATTAAACGTCGGAAACGTACTTTGTAACTGAACACAACCAGATTGGTATCGATTTGCGGATTTTCTGCCGTTAACACTCGAGTGACTTCTTTCTTAAGTTCCTACACAATAGTAAACAAAATGTGTTTACCATTATTTTATTGTCGTTATTTATTTAACAATATTTGTTATTTTTTTGTTCGTATAAAACCGTTCTACCGCTTCGGAAAGAACAACTTGTTCTTCAGCCTGCAAAGAAGAAATTTTTGAATTGGAAACCATGGCGTGGAAAATTTCAACGCCAACACGGTTCAATATAATTTACCATTGTGTATTCATCAAACAGGTCTTCAACCTCCTAATGCAAATCAATTCTTATTAATCGGATTATTCGATCATACAATCAATCGTACGGTGTTTAACGTAACGCAACGCAACTTACGAACGCCGCTATGGACTTCCTCCCTCTCCGGTAGTCCGACCGGACTTTTCCAACCTTTGGTGACTTAGTATTAAAAAATAATAAAAATATGTCCATTAATTTATATGATGATGTCAGCATAATGAGATTATTTTTAGCTCGTATTGATTTATATTCAAGTTGATATAGAACAAAACCCAGGCTGCATTATCTGTTTTTTAATACACAGCACATATTTATGAAACGCATTGCTTTATATTATATATATATTTTTGATATCTAGCTCTTTTTATTTATATTTTTTTCTTGTTAGTTTTTTCCTACACGGACAGAAATGTAAATGCTTACTACTCGGAGCGAGGTCATTTTTTTTTTGCAGATTCAAAGGCTAGGACAAAAAAACGACAATCGAATGACGGTTACGTTACTTCAACTTTTTAGAATTGGAGCTATACCACCATAACCATGCCAACCAAGTAGACAACATAACTATTGACTCAAATCAGCTGTTTGAAGCATCAATGGTTCCCATGGCAATGCACCTGAACATCCATAGAAATGGGAGCTATAGACATAAGGTAAGTTTTAACATACAAATCTTTATTCAATATTGTATTAAAAAAGTTTTAAAAATCCATAGTTTATTATTAGAGCATAAAAAAATAATTCTTAATTCAGCATTAAAGAGCAAACTAAATCTCTTAATATTGGATTTATTTTAATCTTTAATATTAAAAAGAGCAAAAAATAAAATAAAATGCAGTGTGGCTTTCAGAGGTGGTCCAAAATAAATAATACATTAAACATTTTGTAAAGAAAAAATTTAACATTTCAAACGTTTGATTAATAGACAAAATAAAAATTCAGTTTTGTTGGGGTTACCCTTAAATATTTTATCAGTATATGACTTTAAAAATTGTTTAATACTATGAAAGTTAATGTGGTTCCCATAGGACTGACTAATTTAAAATTAAACATTCTGTTAAAGTTGACTTTTTGCTACGTTGATAGTCGGTATCCGGTTTTTGCTTTTGGAATAACATCGTAAATTGCTTTAAACTAAAAATAAGTTTTACAAATAGTTATCAATTCGCGTTAGGGCTCCTTTAGTTAAGTTTCAAATCCGTGGGCTAAAAACGGTCCTTTATAGAAGTTTAATTCAGTACTGACCCAAATAAAACATTAAAAGGAAAAAACATTTATTAAGAGCTTCATAAATAAGAAAAATGAAATTTTAAAATTTCATTTTTCAACTAAAAATTCTATATAACTGATATTTACGGGTTTTTTATTATTATTATTATCCATGACTGAACAGAAAAACCATATTTTTGTTGATTTTATTTCAAGTCTCTTAAAACCTTAGTTTTATATCTGCTTTGAATACAACCTTAAGATATCTCAACATTTCTAGGCTTAAAAGATCAGTCATACAACAAATTTTTACTCGTAACTTCTGGCTTTTAAACTAGTTTGACTTTTGTTATTTTACATGCTAAAAGAATGTTTACAAAAATAAAATTGTGCCAAAAGTTCTAATCGAGCAAAGTGTGAAGTAGCGGATTCTTCAACTCCGTAAGACTGCTGACGCTTTTGAAGGGGTTTTGTTTGGCGTATTTGTTCTTGATAGCCTGTTTGGAAAAAAAAATAATAAACCATTAACATTAGCTACCATTAATTTTGTTAACTGAAACCTATACTTGAGCTTCGCAAATGGTATAGGTTAATAGTGAATTACCAAAATGAAACTCAAAAATTTTAAACATCTTACTTGAAAATCGCTAGTTTCTGCATCTTTAAGCAGTTTGATCATCTTTTCCATCACGGGTCTCAGATCTGTTGACGTATATTTGCTGTGGTAGATTAGAGTGTCGTTCTAAACAGAAAAAACATTTAGAACACAAAGACATAATAAGATTATCGTGAACAGATAATCTTTCTCTTTCTCACCCAGTCCTTCATGTTAAGAATTTTCATGGACAGACAAAGTCCAGCTGCTGCCACTTTGGAAGGAAGGATGTTGACCATGGTGTAGTCCAACAATGTCAACTCCATCAGATATTTGGCCAAAGCGTACATTGTCGAGTTAACCTGCAAAAATCACTTATTATTCAACTATTATACAGGATGGGTCTGGCTAAATTTTAACCACAGATGGTATGCATTAAAACAATGCAATATAAACATTGATCTGGAAAAAGTCTAGTCCCGGACTTCAACATACCGGAAAAAAACAGTGACCTTGCCCTGCGTTATCCACGAAGGAAACAATTTCCAGACCCATGTTTATAAGGCATTTTGATGCGTAGTTAAAATCAGACTTTTAGAAACACCCTGTACATTTTAAAAACTACAAGCAAAGTTTAAGACACTTACGCTTCCTGCTTTCGAATTTCTTCGGAGGAAATGAAGAGGAAGAGGCCGACCGAGCGAGAAATTCAAAGCTTTCAGCATGATGATCTCCATGCGGCGAATTTCAAACTTGCTGTACGTGTTGTCAGTCATGTATACAAAATCGCCAATTTCGGGCGAGTAGATTTCTTCATACTTCGAAGCGATGAACATGGCAGTCACCCCCACAAGCTGCAATTTGTTTCTGGATACCGTTATGTCCTGCTTTTAATTTTAAAAACCTCATTAGTCATCATTGGTCTCACCTTTCAGACAACTACTCAGAAAAAAAATTATATATATATATTTCACCTGTAAAAACCTGTCAATGATAGCAATAGTTAAATACAAAGTCTCTGACAGAAGGTTAAACTTTGTGTGCACTTGAATCAGCCAATCGACGAGAATGGCTCTCATCTTGGCGTTGATCGGCTTGCCTCTCAAGTAGTCGGATTTGATCGGATACCGCGCCTGAAATCAAAACCAAAAATTTTGTATTTATGTTTGGCTTCATTACGTCTTGGGCGTCGTCTATTCTCAATCTTGTCATACCTCCAATTCCCGCAGGTAATCGTAAATATCATTGACAAGTTCGCTGACAAGCTGAGGATTGTCATGATCGTCCTTGTCAATGTCCTCGGGATCCAACAGTTGACGGGAGAAAGCGTTGTAAAAACCCGTGGAGGGTTTCGCGAGGTTGTTGACTTCTTTGCTCACCGTGAGTTTCTGAAATCAAAAACCGCACAATGTCGATTGATTTGTATTCAGACAATCTTTACAATTGCAATCATTAACAAATCGCAAACCTTGAATGTGACATCGATTTTTTCTTCCTTGACGACCTTGTTGGTTGCTTCTTTAACTGGTTCAACTCTCTTCAACACCTAAATGCAATTGACAATCGGGGTTTAAATTTCTGATGGTTTCAAACATTAAATATCATCAGTAGTCTTATACAAAGTACCAATGATAGGCACTGTAATACAGTGGAATGTGGTTATTATGATCACTTTGGAACTACTGCTTTTTGATAATAACCGGTTAACATGAAACAAGATTATATAAAAAACTTTGTTTTTTAAAGACAACCTTTTATTCAAGGCAGAGACAGAAACAATAAGTTTTA
>JAQIWH010005156.1:0-15248 GCA_034695005.1 Cryptops parisi
AAAATTATTTGATGGTCTTTACGCATTCATTACAACCTAATAATGATAAATATAATGGATTTTAATTTTTTGCGACCATATTTTTGGAGATAACCTTGTTGAGAATCTTTATTGACCTGTTATATTCAAGTTGGTTCTGAAAAGTTTTTTTGGTAGGTTTCCGGTGTCCTACAGAGTTGAAATTTTGGACATAGAGTTGGGTTGTGGCAGAGCCGTGCCAAGCCATTCTGGTAACTGCGTCAAAAACTGAAAATTTTGCCTCTTCCCCGGGGAGGAGAGACAAAATTTTCAATATTTTAATATTTAATATTTTCAATATTTTACAATATTCCCCATCTTGTGAAATATTGAATATTTATTCGAAAACTTTAATTACAGTGAAACCTCTGTCATTACCAACATTGTTGTATTTCAGAATCCATTGTTCAATATCTATGCAGTGTCATATCTAGTCGCCTTACAGTAAGGTGAGAATATATGTGTATGGGAAGGGGTATACAGAATATCCAAAATAAGATCTAAACAATTTGAAACTCCGTTAATATTTGGTATCAGCTTATACAAATGTGATACTTTGTGAACTGGAAACTAATAAGTTTATGTGGACATTTTGTAGTGCATTGCAGACCCGAAGTGGCGCTGCAGTCAGTCATTTTTCAAAATGGCAAATCCCAGCAACTGAATACCAGGTTGTGTGGTGTTATGCAGAAAAGAAGTTGGAAATTTGAGGAAATGATGCAAAACATAACGTGGGCATGAGTGTAAACTATAATTTTAGACCAGTCTCCAAATTACATTTTGTTTTTATATTTTGCACTACAAAACGGAACCCCTTCAAGAACGCTTTTATAAGCCATGGTTCAACAGAGGAACGCAAAATATAAATTTTTCCACTGCTCGATTATTTGTGCCATTTCCAGGTTGCCAAAATGAGTTCAATGTTTTCAATTGCTCTTGTTGATTTTCGGTGACCACTGCCAGGACCGATGCTGTGCACTTCCAGTTTCATGAAGTTTCAAAAAAAAAACTGCACCAGTCCTTTTTTCCATTATTGGTCTGAAAATTCATCGGAAATCTGCATCAAAGAATACACATTTTTTTCCCAAAGGGGGCCCCTCTAGATTATAATCATATAACTTTCAATTAACACCCACCTCACTCATTTTTGCACATGACTTAATAAAAGAGGATTATTGGAAATATACCCTACTGTATATATGCGTATTCACAGCAGACATTTCTGCCATTTGCCGGAACTAGCCATTTTTACAATGGCTACTGCACTGCGTAAGTGTGACTCAAGATGACGTAATCGTTTATTGTGGGTAAAACACTAAAAGTCAATGTATGTCACGATCAATAATGTTTTTTTGACATCACCCGGTCATTTTTTGACGTCAGTTTATCTGTACCATGTAACTGCTTCTTGATTGATCAAATCGGAATAGAATAGAAACGACCAACCAACTAATCGTGAAATTGTTTGGTTTTTCTGACTGATATCACAAAAATGACTGTTCAGACAATGTCAAAGAAACATGACAGATCCTGGTATTGGCCTTTAGTGTCACTTTACGGCGACACTAAAAACCGATTAAAGATTTACTACTTTTCGTTTTCGGTGATGTATCTTTTGACGACAAAATCCACATATTACAGCTTGTAGCAGTACTGTACCTCTTTTTTGGTCCTCTTGCTACACATTGCAGTAGTCATCGTTGAGCTGCCTAGTTCAGAAAAACAGTAAAAATTTGCGTTAATTTAAACACAAATTTAAACACATGTTTGAACTTTATAATATACATAAATAAAAAATGTTTGTTGCTGAATATACATGTTTATTTAACTTCATTGATCTATTCTGACAGATATACGATTTTACATGCTTACAGATAATAGATGCAATTTCAAAAGCATTAATCTGAGAATTCTTGGAATCTTAACAAGCTCATTGGTTTTTTATTTTCTCTAAAAACTTGATCAAGTGCAGTTTAAAATAACTGTGGATTGAATACCAAACAAAGAAAATGTGGTACGGTATTCTTTTTAGGGTGTTACAGTAGTGTTTATGGGTGTTGAACATTGCTCCATTTGAAATTTCAAGGTGTTTTGGTCAGTAAAATTGTATGGAAAGTCGGTTCCAACGGATGTGTTTGTGGTCCATGCTGCTGGCACTGAGAAATAAATAATAGATATCAATGAACATCAATATCAACAAACACAAAATTCCGATGGCCTACAAATATTGTTCGCTAAAAGTGGTATTGTTTTGAGGAACAACTTAAGCAGTCGTTCAGTATTTGAGAGTTTCGAAGATCCTATGAAAACCCTATTGTTTGCTAACGGCGTGTTTGTTTGTTAAAAGCTCCTGTAGTTCGTTAACTAAAAAAGCTGCAGGCTTGAAATTATCACATGTTATGTATAAACCTTGGATTTGTATGAAGTTGCATGTTTTTTTTGTCTATAGGCAGCTCCCTCAAATTTGGTGAGGATGTTGTTCATTGTTGCACAAGTGCAATGCTTACGTTTTATTTTGCATATTTTTGCATATTTCAGATGTTAGTGCATAATTTTGTAAATTTTAGCATTTATTTCCATCAAATTTCTATTTTAGTATTTATTTTTATAAAATTTTTATTGTCAACCTAGGTTTTTTTAAAAAATTATTTGTCAAATTTCATGCAATAAGAAATTTCAAATTCTACAACATAACAATAAAATGCTAAAAAATAAAATGCTGTGAATTTTGATGTTTTTGCAAGACACCTAGAAAACAAACTGCATATTGTCATGTCTACTGCATATTTTGAGCAGTTTGGTGACATTTTTCATGTTTTTAGTGCATATTTTCGCATTTTTAGTGCATATATTGAGGGTTTTAAGTGCATATTTGCATGCATATTTTTCATGTTTTAGTGCATATTAATCCGAGGTCTAGTTATGTATTAAATTTACCCAAAATCGAAAATCGTATTAAAACATGTTGTTTTAATCGGTTTAAATTTTTTAGGTCCGCACATTTAAAAGTGGTCAAAATTTTTTGTTTCTACTTAGGCCAGTGTGGTATCGTCGTTCAGAGCATGTCAAGTAGTATACGAATATATTGTTTAAAATGAAATTCACATTAAAATGACATGACAAAATGTCAAAGTCTGTGATTTAAGACTATTGTTTACTTTATAGACCTCTACGATTCAAGTTTTGAGGCAGAAACTATGTGGCCTAAAATTCTAAAATTAAATGTCCAGTGTCGGACATTTTCTCTTGAAGGACAAATTCTAAATACACGGATATCTGAAATAGTTTGTGAGTTTTGACGTTTTGGAAAACCACGTTTGCACAAGCTCTGTGGCAGAAACTATGATGCCAAATCAATTATTAATTATTATTGATTAATTACTTATTATTATTATTATTAATTTCTAAAATTAATATCCACAGACGAATATATCCCGTCGTTCAACGACAAATACCAATAACACAAAAATATCAAATAGTTTGTGAGTTTTACTTTGTTTAAAAGTATCATTTTTGATGACATGAAAGACTGGTTTTGCTCCAGCTCTGATTCGGAAGCTATATGACCTGAAAATCTAAAATTATTGTCCAATTTCGGACATATCCTGTTATTAAACGTGAGTCCTAGTAACACGCATATGAGAAATATTGTAGTTTGTGAGTTTTGATGTTTGTCCAACTCGCGATATCGACAAGAAGATACTTTTGATTGAGCTCTGTGGCAAAACCTATGTGGCCTAAAATTCTAAAATAAATGTCCAATGTCGTACACATCCTGCAGTTCAACGACAAATACCAATAACACAAAAATTCCAAATAGTTTGTAAGTATTGATCCGCTTAAAACTGCAGTTTTTGACGAAAGATCGGTTTTGTTTCAGCTGTTGTTTTTATGTTTTAGAAACAACATTTGTCAAAAGGTACAAAATCCTCGGCGGGAGAGGAAGGGGGGGGGGGGGCGAGTCAGACTCGTACTTGACCTTTTATTTTATATTACAGTAGTATACTGTAGTTAGTGAAAAGTAGTGAAATTTTTACGTGTAATCCAATCTTCTTTTTTCTTCAAGCAGCTAGAAATAATTTCAACTCCTCGTCCATCAAACTTGAGTTCCATTAGAGCCTCTATTGGTATGCTAACTGTAATATTTAAATGTGTTATGATGTTAGTACGTAAGACCAACACTTTTCTGCATTCAGTTCCTAGAAAAAAAGAAAATTAGCTTCCAATCTCTACTAATATATAAATGTGAAAGTCTGTCTGGTTGTTTGTGGATCCACTCCGCAGAAACTACTTCCTCAATTAACTTGATTTTTTTGTCAGCATATGAAAGGTCCCAACTAACTTAATAAGTGATTTCATCCAGATTGGATGTACGGTTCAATACCTAATCTCGGATAATCACAATAAATTTATTACTCATGGGCAGCAGTTTGGATCGTGTTGCGCCTGCGCATATGTAAGTTTTATCCATATTGGTTATACTGTTGCGCCTGCGCATAACGTGCGAAGTTGGAAGTGCGAGTCTGTTTGGATCGTTTTGTTATTTTTTCACGATTGTTTACACATTTAAAAACATATGAAAGGCAAACATTGGGTTTATCATTGAAAACATGGTACTTATGCGTGATACGATCCGCGTGATACATGTTTTGAAAACATGATACCTAATATTAAAACGCTAATTGATACATGGTACTCAACACACAAAATGTTAGCGGTAACGTTAGCTTTGCTCAGTTGGAAAATCGTAACCAAGACGTTTTTAGATATAAAATGTATAATAAAACATTAAAATATCGAGATTTGAACGGCTAGAATCAATAGTTTCACGCATTCGACAGTTTTACTTTATCCCCACAATAGCCAAAGATGATTAACATATTACCTATAGAAGACTGTCGTAAACCCCATATTTTGTAGTACGTGGTGGCTAAGTTGGCAAGGGTATATATGAGCCTCTAGATCTTTGTTAAGTTGGTTATACTGAATTATAATTATTAGTTTACTTATTCACGATAAGATTGAACACGATCGCAAGCGAAGTTGCGGGTACAGCTAATATATAATAAAAACAAAATGGCAAATACCTAAAAAAAAAGCAAATTATCAAACTTCTTGTCATCAAATTAAAAAAAGAGATGCTTGATCTGTAAATGCTTTGTCTTTACATTCTCAATTTAATTCACCCAAGAGTGAATGGCTGATGAACTATCTGAAACGACAGTAGGAATTGCTTTATTCTCTTTTAACAAAAAATTCTAATCCTAAAAATGTAGACTTTATTGTAAATCACGTAACAACCCGTTGTTTACCCCAATGCCAATCTGTATCTACTCCACCTACAAAAATAATATAACCAAAAAAAATTTTTCTGAAAATCCACATTAGTTGCCCAACTGGCATCTGAATACCATTACAAGTAGGTAGTTAGGTAATTGTGGGAAAGATGAGGCACATCGACTGCAGGGTCATATGGAGCCCACTGAAGTAAAGAAAGGGAGGAGCTGAGAAGAGGAAAAGCGTTAGATGCGATGGAGAAGTTGAAAGACATCAAAAAATTGGAAAACTTGAGAAGCAGTACAAGGATTGTTACACAAGATGGAAGGGAGGGAGCTGGGTGGGAGGCAGAGCTGACGTTGTTGAGTGAAGGGTGGGCAGTCAACAAGAACATGGGAGACAGTAAGTGGGACATCACAAGAAGTGCAAAAGAAAAACAATTTTCCACAAAAGAGGTAAGCGTGAGAAAACTGGGTGTGGCCAATACGGAGACAAGCTAGGGCCATTTTAATGACCAGAGACTCATAGAAGGAGGAAAACCAAACAGAGGGAATGTCCTAGATGGCATAAAGTTTGTTGTTGGTAACAGCATGCCAATCGCGATGCCAGATGGTATAAATGGTCTGCAATTCAAAAGCTTGCAGGTCAGAAGAAAGGACATACAGAGTGAAAAAAGGGTTATTGCAGCTGGCTTTTGCAGCAAGTTCTGCGAGAGTGTTTCCTGGGATGCCAACGTGACCAGGAACCCACATCAGTTCAACTGAATGAGAAAGAACTTGGGACAGGAGAGAGTGGAGTTTAGGTAGTCGGGTAAGGATATCGTTTCAGTTCCATTGAAGCAGAGGCATGATTAGAGGGAAGGAGTAATAGATGATAGAGGGGAAGATGCCACTTTCTTTTTTTTCTTCTTGCCTTTTGTTGATACCGGGGCGTGGCAGAATATGTGTTAGTGGAACGTTACCGAGGGAAAGCAGTTCGTCGTCAGCAGTGGGCAAAATGATGGTATCTCCGTCAGTGGTATCAAAATGGCTAGAGGTAGGACAACGTTTCACACTGAAACGGGGAGGCGGGAGGGGTATTGCTGAGGCAGAGTGCAGGAAGTGGTGGGATTGGGGATGGTAAGTAGTGGTGAGTGACAAGGTTTAGGGGGAGGAAAAGGTGCCATGGGGGGAGAGGAAGAGTAGGATTGGGAAAAAAAAGGAAAAGGGGGAGGAGTTTGGGTGGAAATAGAAGCAGTCTGAGTAGCAGTAATGTGGTTACAAGGGTGGGATGATGGCAAAGGCAAGGTGGTTGAAGCAACAAAGACATAGGAAGATCATCTTTCCTCTGCTCATCCAACTATGGTGAGCAGAGGAAAGATGAGTGGGAGATTCATCATTCAGAATGCAAATATCTTCATGAAAGGTGAGACGTTTGAGGCCGACAAGATGCAGCAGGTGTGCCAGACAGTATTAAAGTAGGCTAATGAGAGAGTGGAGGAGCTCATCAAGTACTTCAGCACCTAAATGTGATTGCAATTGGGCCCTGAAACTGTGTTGCGAGTAGCGCACAATACTGAAAGAAGTTCTCAAAAGTGACATAGAGCATCACAAGGTTTGGGGAGTATGGAGGTAAATGACAAAGGAAGCCCATCAGCAAGCAGTTTAGTTGCTATGAACCCCAGATTGTAATGGCAACTACTGCTGGCATTTGTAAAGTGGCAAGCTTAAACGGTAATCACGGTCATTGGTTTGGTAAAAAGAGAGGCTCCAACGTTTAAGGACGAAAAAAGGAAACTCTTTCCCCAAACCTGACTAACCCAATCATAAACACGAGTGAGCCGTGCACTGCTAGTGAGAGAAGACACGTTCTCCAGGAATCACAATTTGCTGACAAAACAAGATGGAGGGCTCGTGCTTGGAGGCATTAAAATTGATAAAATTTATTGGAAATAGATGGCATTTTTAGTGGCGTAGGGCTGCCTTACAGTCACAAATTGCGGTAGCAAATCTTTTCAGTAAACCACAGAACAGAACGGCAAACAAAAAAACCAGAGGAAAAGGGGATAGATGAGTGAACAGCAGAAAAAATGGAACTGGTGATGAGGCAATAAACGTCGCCAGGATGTGCAAGGAGCAAGTCTCGTGAACAAGTCCCCATCAACCTTCCGAAGGATCTAATGCTGAGGAGACAGTGCAACACCACCATGGTGAAGGTAGGTTAGCATGAGGTGGTAATCGCTGCCACACAGATCTGGGTGAACAGACCAGGAAACAAAAAGAACTATGGCAAGGCTGCAGATAGTGAGATCAATATCACTCCAAATGAGATACGCAACAGAGAGATGAGTGACAGAGCCATTGTTCAAAATGCAGACATCAAGATTTGACACCAGACTTGACCATGGTGCCATGGATGGAATCATAGGTGAAACCCCAAGTAATATGTTGGGCATTAAAATCACAAAAGATGACAGATGGGGTCGGCAGTTTATCAAGGAGGTCATGGAATTTGTGATGAAGGGAATGGTGGTCAGGCGGGAGATACAAAGAGCAAAGCGTAACCGGCTACAAAAGGTAGTAAGTAACTATGACAACCTGCATCTGGGTGGAGGAAAATAGAATTTGCATCAAGTATCTGACGGACTGCTATTAGAACACTGTCATGGGGAAGGGTGGGAAGAATATGTTCTTTGATGAGTTGCTAAACAAGTAATAAGAAAGAATCTCCAAAATGGAAGTTGATCTCCTGGAGGAGATCACAACATGGATTGATGACAGAAAGAAGTTCACTAATTTCAGGGGTACAAGTGCAAAGACTATCACAGTTTCACTGGAGGTAAGACATAGGATAGTGGAAGAAAAGTGGATCAAACCTCAAAGATACGGATTTAACATTACACTTTTTTCTTTTTAACTTTGTTCCTGCTGTTGTGTAACTAGCGGGTTTGGGACACTAGTTGGCTAACGGTAGACAGATTATTGTTCATGTCAGAAGAATTAAGATAGTCAGTGCTCAAATCGGTACCCGTGTCTCTTTGTTACACTATGAGAAGTCAGTAAAGTTTGTGGACCTGAAAGGGGGAGGAAAAAGAGGCTAAAAGCCCTCTCAAACGTTGGAGAAGTCGAGAAGGAGGAGAAGAGAAAAAGGAGGGAAAATAGGTGGAAAAGGGGAAAAAAATGAGAGAGGGGGAAAAGGATGTGTTGGAGACAAGATGATTGCCGGAAGCGGAGAGGTTTGAAATACGATGGGGGAAGTTTGTTTAGCCACAGAGGAAGTCTGAATAGCTGCAAAATGTGGACGAGGTGATGAAGCAAAAGATGCAGTAACAATGAAAGCATACGAGGGCTAATTGCTTTCAGCGTAAAAAAAAACATGGCAAGCTTCAAGAAACGGAAGGTTTCTAGTTCAATATGAACAAAATTTCAAATAAAAATATGGCCAAAAATTAAGGAGGTTAAGTCATGACTACTTTGATGTAGTAACCCCTGGAGTGACACCATGCCACTTTTGGTGGATATTGGTGGGTGGCTAACAGATTTTTGCAACGTACCATTAAATAGCCTCGACCTCGGGGTTACCAGGGCACGCCCCTGGGGATCAGACCTGGGGATGGAGCTAGCTTGCAAGCATCTGGTGGTCGTTTTTTCCTTCCCTGGATAATGTTCGAACTCAGCTCGATCATTAAAACTGGCACAATCCGAGAAACTGGCATAAAGAATAGATCAAAAGGATTTCGACAATAGTGCGCACAATTGACTATTGGTATCTGAAACGTTATGTCACTGCTTGACAAGGACCTTAACTTGTGAGAAAAGTTGCTAATTATCAACTAGATATAGTCAACGTCTCCAAACCCAAAGTAAAGGAAAATGGCATGCAGAATCTTGACCAAGGGTGAAAGCTCTTCTACTTCAAATTTGATTTTGCTGCTCAAGCCCAAATGAGAGTAGAGATTAGGGTGCAGTGAAAACATGCTTTTATTTAATTTTAAAATCCAATAGTGCGCAAAAGTTGTTTTTTATGATAACTAAGAAACATGCAATTTTTTAGAATTTTTGGAATATGTCTTGAGGGTCCACTATTTCATCAAAGTTTTGAAAAAAAACACAAAAATGCATTTTTTATTTTTTATTTTTTGAAAATCGGTAAAATCTCTACTAAAATGCAATAGTACGCAAATGTTTACATATATGCTAGCTAAAAACTGTGAAAAATATTTACATTTTAGGAACACATTTTCAGGGTCCACTACTCTGCCAAAGTTTTTTACAAAATGTGAAAAAAACATTTTTTATGTAATTTATTAAGTATATATATTTAATGCATGCTTTGCTCAACTAATAGCTATAAGTCTAATATTATTTTTCAGAATAATAAATATACATTATAAACATCATAAAAAGAATATAATGTAGTGCAAACTTAGTGCTCTTCTCATAGCCAACCTCAAAAAATGCTACTATAGTAAAGTATCACATGCGTCCACGTGACGTTTGCGCCGCTAGTTTATTTTCATCACTGTTTGTTCAGTAACATCACGTTTCTCAGCATGTCAGAAATTTTTTGCGATTCGTATTAACCTGTTAGTAAACTACGTGTCGGTCTTCTTTGGCTATTAGGAAAAACTTGAGCATTTTAAGATGAGTGTAAAAACTAGAAGTGTTGTAGAAGACCCAGTTTTTGGACAGCCAACGAAATGGAGTGAGAACTTTCTACCGACATACGAAAATGTTATGAAGTTTTATTTGTTTGTCCAGAATAATTTAAAGCTCGACCTTAAGTTGAAGGAACCCACGGTGAGTGAAATTTCAGAAGTTATTGCAGATAAATTACAGATAATATGGAATCGTGCCTCAATTCCTGTTGTATCTGACAAAAAAATTCTACAAATGATTAAAACATTTCACAAAAAACATCAACAGCTTAGGAAGTGGTTCAGCGGTAATAAAAAGCAAAGCTCTAATGTCCAACAAAAGATAAATACTTTTTTAAAAAATTCAAAAAAATTGTTTGACATTGCTGCATCTGCATGCAAATATGTTCAGAACTGTAAATGCGAACGTTCTCGGAGAGTTCCGGAAAAAGAAAAACTTTTCTTAACAGACCAGCGGAGCAAACGCAAAATGTGTATTGGTGGAATTGATAGAGATGAAACGAAAGAATGAAAGGAAAGATTTGGAAATCAGTCATTTTGACAAAAAATTAAAACCAACGACAAAAATTCAGAATCCATTATTCATGATGAAGATGATATGAAGGAGTGTGTGGAACCACCCGAGATTGATTTTGTTATCCCTCATGCTCTTTAGGAACAACTTAAGCCTATTACTTCTTGAACCCGACATACTTTACCATCTTTTGCTCAAACATGTGATCGGTATGGACTTTCTGATAGGTCTGCAGCGATGATTGCTTCGGCTCTATTGCAAGACGTAGGCATCATATCCAACAATAACATGCAAAATGTCATTGATCCAAGCAAGGTTAGACGTGAAAAACAAAAAGTTCGTGAATCTCTTCAGGTGAATGCCAATGCGGAAGGAGAAGACAGCACTGAAGTATGGGTTTTTTTTTTCGACGGTAGAAAAGACTCAACTTTTATTATGGAGAAGAAAGGAGAAACATATCACCAAGAAACTGTTACAGAAGAGCACGTGTGTTTGGCGGTTTAGCCGGGTGATAAATATTTGGGCCATATCACACCTACACAAGGATCGGCAATTGGTATTAAAAATTCCATTATGGATCACGTTTCCAAAAATAAAATTAATGTTGGGGAGTGGAGTGGTCTGATATAATTTGACTGTATAGTCAACTGACTGGAGAGGAGAATCCTGATTCACAATATGGTTTTTATTGTGTTCCAGCATTAAACAAAACTTGGTAAATAATAGTTCAATAGGACTTTCTATTTAAACAATAACTAAAAGGTAGCATATAAGCTTGACTTAGCTTTATGTGCAAAGTAAATAATAACTGTACTCTTGGTACTTAATCTAGAATGTTCTATCAACAGCTTTCTATCAGATGAGGAATGATCAATCTACATAAACGTTCTTATGAGCAACAGACGACAGCTAACAGGCAACAACAACCAACAGGCAACAGTAGCAGAAGACAGCATGAGGAAGCCTATATGACTTATAAACCGTCCATATCTGCTCTCCAAGCAAAATCAAATATTGAGAAGTCTGAAACCAACAATCAAAAATGGTTGATTGATTCAGGCTGCACAAGCCACATGACTGCAAGGAAGTCATTATTGAAAAACTACACAACCTGCAATCAACTGGTTGAGACTGCGGGGACAGATGCTAACTTGACCGTGTGTGGCAAGGGAGATGTCACGATCCAGGAATCTTCAGGAAGTACTCAATTGAAGTTACGAAATGCACTGCACGTTCCTCGACTTAATGAGAACTTAATGTCAGTTGCAAAAATAACCGACGACGACAGGACTGTACTTTTTACTAAACACGATGTATCGATCATGGATGTTAATGCTGAACATGCATTAATTTCGTCAAATAGAAAAAATGACAAATATATCCTTCTCGCTTCTGTTAAACCAACTGAAAGCGCTTGTATGGTTCAACTGTCGAATGAAATGTGGCATCGAAGACTAGGACACGTTTCCTATCGCAATATGTTCAAAACTGCTAACGAAGAAAAAGTAAGAGACTTAATACTAGAAAATCATCATGAACTTTTTTTGTGACACATGTAAACTGTCAAAAATGGTACGAAAACCATTCAAAAGTGTCGAATATTCGCAGAGTAAAGCCATAATGGATTTGTGGCATATGGATCTAATGGGACCGATCACCCCTAAATCATTGGGCGATGCCCAATATGTGCTAACAGTAGTAGATGATTTTAGCAGAATGACATTCATAACCGTTCTAAAGAATAAAAGTGATACTACTCACTATTTGACAGACCTTGTCAAAATGAAGGAAACCGAAACAGGCAATCTGCTAAAATACATCAGAAGCGACAACGGAGGCGAATTCCTTAACCAACATCTTCACACTTGGTTAAAACAAAAAGGGATTAGCACCAACTTACCACCGCTTAATTCTCCAGCTAGCAATGGCGTAGCTGAAAGATGCAACGGGATCATCATGAACATGACCAGAGCAATGCTTACAGATTCTAAATTACCACATCACTATTGGGGTGAATGTATCACTGCAGCAGCATTCATCAAAAATAGACTACCAACGACGAAACACGAAAAAACCCCGATTGAAGTATGGTCAAATAATAAACCTACTGTATCCTTCTTGAAAATCTTCGTATGTATTGCCTTTGTGGCTACTAAAGCTCAAGGAAGGAACAAATTAGCACCGCGAAGTAAACCTGGAATTTTCATTGGATACTCAAACAATAGAAAGGCATACCGTGTGCATTTTCCGAATGAAAATCGAATCATAGAAACTCGAGATGTGAAATTTGACGAAACGCAAAGCGGAGCGATCTTATGCAAAGATCGAATAACTGAAGAAAAACATATTCCAATATCACCCATTTGGATGTGCGAGACTGAACCATTCCCAGTTTGCGAACAACTCAATTCTTCAAACACAAACTCCAGCTTTCGTCAATCAACCAGTGAATCAGATGTCACTGAGTCAAGTGAAGAGTCTGAATCATCTGATTCCCAATATTCTGTTCCGGAGGCAGGAACGCCGGGTGTAGAAGCCGGAACAGAAACCGGTCAAGAAGATGAAGACTCTCCACCTCACACATCAACAGGAGGAAGAAAACAAGGATTGTCCAATGAGGACATTAAAGTACGACATATGAAAAAACGTCATGAGAATGAAGACCTCATGCTAAATCTTGGGGCAAGGCGATCCAAAAGAATAAACGAGAAGAATAAAAAGGTATCACTCAAATCACCTTTACCAACAACTTATCAAGAAGCAATTCAATCATCAGATAGCCATAAATGGCGAATCGCCATGGATGAAGAAATTTCTGCCATGAAAAAACTAAAAGTATGGAAACTAGCGACTACACCTTGTGACGTAACACCCATCAAATGTAAATGGGTATATAAACTCAAACACAAAAGCAATGGAGCACCTATTTATCGTGCAAGACTAGTTGCTTTGGGATGTGCGCAAAAGCCCGGTCAACACTACGACCAAACATTTGCACCAACTATCAAGATTGAAAGTATTCGTTTATTGTTTCACATCGCAGCACAACATCAAATTGAAGTGAGACACTACGATGTAAAAACTGCTTTCCTATATGGAAAATTAAAGGAGACAATTTATATGCATCAACCTGATGGGTATAAAAATAATGATGAAACTCAAACATGCTTACTCAACAAGAGCATCTACGGCTTAAAACAAGCAGGACGCTGTTGGAACATAAAGTTCCATGATCTACTCACCAAAAATGGTTTATCGCAATCGATTAGTGACCCATGTCTTTACTACTTGAAAGACAATTGTCCGAAAAACGCTTTTCTGTACGTGGGAATCCATGTGGATGACATTATTGTAGTTGGATCAAATGACCACACAGAAAATCTACTGTGGAATACAATCGCTAAATCATTAGAAATAACTGACGTTACGACCAAAGGCAAAATCCTAGGAATGGAAATAAAACAAGACAGTTGTAGTATAAAAATAAATCAACAAGCTTATATTACAACACTTCTCGAACAACACGGGATGTCAGATTGTAATGGATGTCTTACGCCAATGGACGTAAATCAAAATCTCGATAATGTAGTCGACAGTAAAGAGACATCGCAAAAATGTTACCAAGAACTCTTGGGACAACTTTTATACCTATCCACGCATACACGACCTGACTTGTCGTATCCTTTAAGTGCTTTATCACAATATAGCAATTCGCCGAAACAATTGCATATGAATGCACTCAAACGAATTCTGAGATATTTAAAACAAACAATTGATTATGCATTGAGCTATAGCAAAAGTTCATACTCAATAACTGCATTCTCGGACGCCAGCTGGGATACAACGGCCGATGCGCGTTCATTCTCAGGCTACATCTTAAAGATAGGAGATTCACTCATCAATTGGAAATCTAGAAAACAAACTACTGTGGCATTATCCACAACTGAAAGCGAACTTAACGCAATGAGTGAAACAACAAAAGAAATTGTATGGACACAGCAAATGATACGAGAACTAATCAAACCTTTGGAAATAGAGAGAACATCATTGTATTGCGATAATGCAAATGTTGTTACTATGCTTCGAGAAGGCAATCTGAAAGGTCGAACAAAATTTCTCAATAGAAAATTACACTACACTAAATCTATGATTGAAAAGGAACAAATCAGTGTTAAACATGTGCGAACCAATCTAATGTTGGCAGATTTTCTGACCAAGGCTTTACCCAGACCTGCATTAGAAAAATGCATAAGTGAAATTTTTGTGTAGAAAGAACAAAAACAATTTTTTGTTTATTTTTTTTTGAAAGCCACTTTTTGTGTCATAGTTTAAGTGATTAAGTAATTTACTTAGTATAAGTAGTAGTTGTACTGATATTAATAGTAGAACAATGAGAAATGATCAACCTAGTATGAATTATGATTATAATAACTTAATCGTTCATTTTTCATACAAACCTAAAATGCCTGTTCCCCAGGAAGGAATTTGTTGAAGTTTTTGTTTGTGAAACAGACATTTTTTTTTTTTTTTTTTTCACAATATAGCAATTCGCTGAAACAATTGCATATGAACGCACTCAAACAAATTTTGAGATATTTAAAACAAACAATTAATTATGCATTGAGCTATAGCAAAAGTTCATACTCAATAACTACATTCTCGGACGCCAGCTGGGATACAACGGCCGATGCGCGTTCATTCTCAGGCTACATCTTAAAGATAGGAAATTCACTCATCAATTGGAAATCTAGAAAACAAACTACTGTGGCATTATCCACAACTGAAAGCGAACTTAACGCAATG